>JAVJIF010007799.1:0-182556 GCA_038442645.1 Agave tequilana | reverse complement strand
CCTAACCTAAATTGATAATAAAATTTTTGCATCGAGACTAAGTATAAGAATGAATAATTTGATAATCCTATGACTTATAGATAACTTGTTTTACGAAAAAAATTATTTCAAATATTTCTCTCTTTCAAAATGATATTTCAAAAATACTAACATTTTATTTTTCTTTCTTTATGAATTTTGGGTTGTAATTCACTGAAAACCCTCATGAGACAACACTCGTCCTCTAGGCTAACCTAGAGATTTACGGCTTATTGCACGTGCTAAGTGCAATCATGATTCCTACGAAAGTGAGTTAGGTTATATTCATTAGTTTCTAACATTTGGTTTTGCTTGAGGACGATCAAAAGATAGGTGTGGGGGGTGTGACTGTACTCCAAAATTACATTTTATCATCACATTTACACATATATCCTTGATCATATCCTTTATTAATTAATGCTATTAACTCCTTTTTTTATTATGGTGTGTATTAAATGAGAGGATAAAGATACAAGAAGCTTCATTTTATCCCTAATCCTATCTAAAATTGGATTATAAATTAAATTGAATCCAAAGGAGGAAAAGGACAAATCTTCATCTCCTGAATTTAAGTTCAAATTCAGAAGATGAAGTCCTAGAAGATGAATGGGATAAAGCTAATACTACAAGGAATAAGAGGATAATTCAAATTAAATGGAGTTCAAAATCAATTTAGACTGTACACATTTTAGTATTCAGATCATAACTTTTGGTACAGATATTCAAATCCAATAATTTAAGATGCTACAGAAAGAAGTCTTGAAGAACTACAATTCTTCTATTTATTACTCTGTCAATTCAGCCGTTTGATAAGTCATATGCAGCAAACAACACGTCGACTTGCTGCAGGACTGAATTTCCTATTAAATTAGGAAACCTTCTAATTTGTATCCTATTGTGATTAGATTTGAGGCCTATTTAAAGAGCTAAAATCTCTCATTATCAAGCAACTCCACATCATAGATCATAACTTACGATTTTTTTTTTAGTCTTTTCTCTAAATTTCTTTAATAATTTTTATATTTTAAGTTCTACTTCAAATTCAATCTTTGTAAAGAAGAAGGAGGCTCTTTGTAATTGAAGGTGATAGCATCAATAACAAGGTTTTTCTTTCTAATTTATCTTTTTACTTACTTTATTTAACTTGCTTTCTCATCTACCACATTTTCTTTAGTTTTCGTCATGAGTAGCTAATCTTTTTTCATGATTTACTAATCTCTCCACCACCACTTCTAATTCTAGGTTAGAATAAACTGATTGGATCATATGCATGCTCAACCCTTAGATTAGCTAAAGTTCTTGAAGACACATGATGATGACTACTTAAATCCATCTATGTTAATACTTTTCAATGATTTTTCTTATTCTATACTTAGATAGCTTTGATACTTTAATATTGAATCAAAGTTATTCTTCTTATTCTATGCTTAGAAGGTTTTGATAGTTTAATATTAGGTCTTGGTTAGTGATTATTTCAATAGGATTTAGTTTTTATCTTATGTATCTTGCTTGAATTAAAGCAACTCTAGGATCTAACTTTTATGATCTAAAGTGAAGTAAATTCTTACATAGGTTAGTAAGTTAGTGGTGTGTAGATGATTAGTAGGTCATATTTCTTTAACTTTTTTCTAAAACCCTAGGTTACTCCCCAAATTTCATATTCTTCTTTATATTTTTAACACTTAATAATTGAGTTTTTTTCTTAGAAGAATACTTAACCAGTTTAGTACTTAAGGAGATATTGAAAAGCTTCTATCGCATTTGTTCCTGTTGATTGACCCGCATAGCCCTTACTACTGCGTATAAATTGTGAAAAACAGGAATTTAACCGACATTCAAATAACATCCTTTTAATTCTTTAATTTATCTCTTTTTTTTGGCAATCATATCACTATCAAGGTGTTTCGGTGGGAGGATCACATAATTTTGGAGAAATAAAGACTAACCCTACCAGTATAGGTAACCATCTCTATGCTCCATTTATATTATTTCTATATGCTTCCTATTGATGATTTTTTTTTTTGGATATCATGTATTGCATATTTTATTATATTTTTTAGATTTAATTTTTGTTAAAACTTGCAACTGCACACTTGTATAGTTTTTGAGATACACCATTGAACTTAACATCATATACTTTGTGCACTCATTTGTGGTTTTGCTATTGTGTACATGCTAGTTTTGATGATTCTTATATTTGCACATATATTCGATTTGTAATGCATTTTTTTTGTTACATTCATGATTTTCTTGTAGATTGTTTTATTGATTTTGCTTCATGTATGTGTGATTTTTTTAAAACATGAGACATGCAAGTAGAATCCTCAAGTCACTTACTTTATAAGTCATATATATATGTATGCTTTAGTTTTGATAAAGTTTATATATATCTTAAAGATTATCTCATGTGCTTCTCGAATATCTTGTTAGTGGATATGTTTCATGATTCGAGTTTATTATCTTCACTACTCTAGATAAAATTTGCTGAAAAATGAATATTCTTGAAATATGATTTCATCTTTATACAAATTTAGTTTGAAATGTGTTTAAGTTACAAAAAGAATTTCATATGTGCTCGAATAAGATACGAACACTGTTGATTTATTCATGAATGTGTTATTTACATGATTCTTATACACACTCTTTTATGTTTGCTCATGATTTTGTGTTCATGAGCATGCATGTGCTATATTGATTTTGAGTGACAATTCTTGTGTAATTGCCATATTTCATGAGATATACATGATTGGTTTATGTTTGAAAAACCTTGAACTAATTTTAAAAAATATTTTAAATTAATTCTTTTATTTTTCACTGGTAATGTTTTCAATTTGTACTCAGTATTTTTAAAATCATTATTTTAAAACTTCTACCCTTCGAGGGCAGTTGGATACCATATTTTGTATGCTCTCAATGACTATTCTTTTGAAATGTGCAAGTTAGAGTGGTATATCAATAAGTTATACACTTATTTTTCATGAAGATTGATTTTTGTATACTCATTCTCATTTATTTATATATTATGCATCATATGTCAAATGATATTTTAATACATATATATGATTACTTGTGCTTGTTTAACAATGTCCATACATGTTTTGATAGCACAAATTATTTTTATGGTAAGTTTGATTTGTTTTCAAATGTATTAGTACATTATTTTAAAATCTTATGAATTATTTTATTTTGTGTTTCAAAAAGAAGGAGAAATTTTTTGATTTTAACTATCAATTGGTATCAATTATTACAATTGGTATCTATCTTTCAAAATTGTTTTAGAATTTCAAAATTATATCATAGGTTTTCACTTTCTATTTAATCGGTATCATGTTTAAACCTTCATTTGGTCTCAATATTATTTTGCAAATTAGTATCTATACTTATGCTTTCAATTGGTATTCCTAGTTTTCCATTTGGTATTCATGTTTTGTGTTAAAATTGGTATCTTAGAAAATCATAGTTTCATTTTGTTTTTAAAATTATTTTTATTGTTTATTGCTGATATGCATGAGAAGTTAACTTAACGTCTGCTCTATATATAAACTATGATAAGTGTATTGCATAAGAAAGAGCTTGACCTCTCTTCTTTATATCATACACGTGTGTAGAGAGAGCTTAACATCTTAGCTTATACATTGTATGTTTATGCTTATATGGGTTAGGATTTTAGTCATCCCTTCACCATGCAATGCATGTATGCAGGAGGAGTTAATTGACGTCTCTCCTCTTCATAGATTTATATTGTATATACATATACTTTATTTTGTGTTCCTTTTTGATAAATTGACAAAAAGGAGGAGGATTTTAGAGTTATATATGCAAGCTTGTATTCTACGTTTGCATATAAGTGTGTAGGGTAAGGATTTTTAGTAATATGGCCATAACGTTTTATTCTGATATTCAATTAATATGATTCAAATTGCATTACAAAGATAACTTTCAGAGCTACATTTCTTATTGTATAATCATTTTCTGATTAAATCGTTTAAATGTAAAATTTTGATTTGAAATCAGTTCATATTTTGAAAACAATTTATAGTTTTCTAGTTTGACCATTTTATTATTTTGCTCATATCTTTAACTCTGACATCAGATTGATTTGATTTAAGTTTCATTAGAAATAAGACTTAAAACTTTACAAATTCTTCGTATATATTTATTTCCAAATTTGAATATTCTACATCTCAAAACTGTGATCAAAGTTAACCTATTGACCAATTGATTGTTGCTAATGTTGCATATTTAATGTCACATTTCCATACTTATTTTAGAATAAAAGCTTGCATTGTCCTAATTATTTATTTAATTTATTTGCAGGCCCAATCCTTAAGGAGATGAAGAGAAATGAGCCCAAAAGCCCACCAGAATTCTGAATTAAATCAGAGTTAATTCGTACACATAAAATAAGGGCAAAATCAAGAGGTTGAAACCTGTTGAGAAGAATCCTCTCAGAATCGATCGGTTAAAGCCAAGAATCCAAGGCCATTTCGTCAGAATCCGGAGCTCAAACGACAAAACCAACAAACGATAAAGCCAGAAGAAACCCCATGGGGAGACCCACCAACAGGTGTGGCCACCTGGCCACACCCTTGCCACGGAAACGCAGCTTGGGCCGCGTTTCTGCGGCAATCCTGGGGAGTTAGGGGGAGCGTGAACTCCCCCGATCTCCCCGGGATCTTGGTTGTTGGGGTTATGCCTATAAAAGGCCATTATCTGCGCTGAAAATTGGACGGGAAGGCAGATTAGGATTTAGCCTAGTTTTAATTCTTTGTAGTTTAGGGCTTTTCTTTCTTTTTATGTAACTTGTATGTAAACTTAGGGTAGAAGAAGATTCATGTAAGTAAGAGAGAGGGGCTGATGTTGAGAGTGACACCGACGATGTACCCTACTCCTTTCTTTCATTGTCTCAGCAAGTAATAAAGGTAAATGCTTTGTTTGTTTTCTATTCTGCTTTACTTTACATTTGTTTTGCTTTCCTCTTCCTCTTCTACTTTACCTTGGTTGTTGTTGTTGAGTTACAAGTGAATTCCAAAGCAAGTCTAACTAAGCTACTACGTGAGAGCCAGCGATAGTTCATGAAGACGTTCTCCTCTTCCAAGCTCCGCATCACTTCGTTCTTCTTATGCTTGACGATATAATGTGCACGGGGACGAGCTCGAGTTTATGATCTATGCGTTGAACGTCTCCGAAGCAAAAAGATAGAACTTGCAAAAAGGTTTCCAAGTAAGTCATGAATCAACCTAGGTAAGTATCACTTCACTTTTCTTTACTTTCTTTCTTTTCTTTCTTAGTTTAGATCACCAACCACTTCTTCCAAATCATGTTCACTCTTCTTTCTGCTTCATTGTACATAGTCGCTTTTCATCGTTTTCTGATTTTCCACCTTCTTCATCTCTCCGCTTTCTTCTTAACTTTAACCATTAACTTTCTTTTTCTTTTTCTTAACTTTAAAAACAGAGAAGAACCTTCGTTTTATTTTCTTAAAAGATTTCAATAAAGAACTGTAACGCTTCCATCGCAAACCCTCCTTGTGGATCACGACCCGCATAGCCACTTGCTATAGCGGAAGAATTGAGCACTTGCACATTTTTATTATAAGTTCTGAAATTTCATATTTTTTTGTGCAGGTTTTGCCTCAATCAAATTTTGGCGCCATTGCCGGGGAGGGTAAAACGGTTTTCATTGAAATCTGAATTTTTATTGCAAATTTTTTAGAACTAAACGAATTTTCTTCTCTGTTGCAGGTTACAGGGCAAGCAAAGCAGAAAATTATTATTGCAGTGACATACAAGTGGCCTTGGGCCTCTGCTCCAAAAAGCAGAGACCAAGGGCCCTCTGAATTGCCGCGTTCCCACGGTAAAAGCCGCGGATCCACGGCAAGGACGAGTTGACTACTAACAGCTTTTTGCAGGGCTGCTTAGTTTACAAATTCTAGTTTGCTGCAACTTTAATTTTTCTTATATGCCATGACATAAGCCTGCCAATAATCAACAGTAAAATATTTGTTGAAAAGATAAAAAATTGATTAGACATTTGCATTTTAGGCACGTGTCTTTTTAATTTCCTTTATTTTTTACTGTTGAAGAGTGCTGGAGCAAGGTATGTTTGCATTTCATCTAGAATAGGACTATCTCTGGTTGATTTATATCGCTTTGAGTGCATCTTATTCATCTTGTACACTTGCACAAAAACTTATCTTAAGGGCACCACCCAATAACAAGAAAAGGTAGGGATTTAATCACCCTTCCTTAGCCCAAAAATCAGAATCCAAGCACTCACTAACCCAAGCCTAACTAAAATGAGTAGACGTTGGCCCTAGGGACATCTCGGACTCAATTAGGAGATTATCCTAAGGGGGAAAGGTGGTGGAACTTGACTCTTGCCAAATCAGTGTCTAGAAAAGGGATTAAGGGCCGAAAGCCCGAAGGTTCGTGGTTATTAATTAAGGAACGTCTTTTGACGAAAACCTCCCACCTACCTTGCCCTGACCTGGCTGATTAGCTTGTGGTCAAAAATCTACACATTAAACCTCCTGTGGACAGTCTAACCAGTTAGGAGTCGTCTAGGTCTAGGTCTACCCTAACTTAGGTTAGAATTTTTCTTTCTTTCTTGTTTGCTTGCTTGCTTTTTCTTTCTTTTTTGTGTGTATTCTATTGTGTGATATGGACTTAATAATATTTTTTTCAACTATAATAATAATCCATATTACACACCAAGTTCATTTTCGGATATTACCAACCCGGCATATCATGACTTTAACCAACCTAGTGTGCCGGATTGGTCTTATCCGAATCAATATGACCCTATACCCCCCATCTAATAACTATAATTTCCATAATGATTTCAACTCTTCACCGAGTCAGTGGGGATTCACCTCCCCCGAGCATAATTTCCAACCACCTTGCCCTTCTTCTCCACCCAGTCCACATTATGTTCAAGATTCATACTCAGTTCCACCCGTAAAATAGGAAACCATCAATTATGGAAATGAGTATGCGTGAGTCCAAACACAAATCCCAAAATCTGATGGACTCACAATTTCACTACCACTTCCAGACAATTCTTCATCTTTTCATCAAAACAATGAACCTATCAACTATGAAAAGATGCTTGAAGCCATGACTCAGGCTCAAAACACTCGTAATCGTGACATAGATATGATGGTAGAATCTCTACGTTCCCCACCGTCCTGATGTCACTAACTATTCTGTTAGAGCCGAAGAGTCATGTAGTTTTTGGAAATCAAGATTCCATTTCAGAACAACCATGTGAACTTATCCAAACTCCAAATGATATTGATAGTTTGGCTAGTTTTCCTTTTCCTGAAATAGAACTTGAAAATGATTCTGATCCTGAACCCCAACTCAGTGATTCAATTCTATTTCCTGATTCGATTATGACTCCGGTATCTTCACCTGACCTCAATCTTTTCCCGGAGTCAACATTGGATCCTATACCAATTCATAAAGAAATTGAATCACCCATCTTTGAGGTGTTGGCCCAATGGCCTTCCACTCTAGTTTTGATGATGATCAACACTCATGTAGTTATGTTTACTAATATTCTTGTGTTTCTAAGTTTCAGATCATTAACAGGATATTAGTTGGTGATTAGCTTCAACAAGATGATTAGAAGCTTATCATGGTGATTCCGGTGCCAAAGCTTAAAGATCATACCTTTGCACTTGGAGAATCACGGAGTTTTGAAGCAAGTCTACTTGAAGATGAAGATCGTCAAGAAGACTTAGGTATCCTATTTTAGATAGAGTTCTAGATCCATTTGTAAAGCTTAGTCTAGTTGATATGCTCAAGTGCACAAAATACACACGTTTTATGATTTGATATTTGGTTTTTATGAATAGTTGATCAAAACAAGTTTACATATGTTATATGTATAGTAGATGTTTTCTATTTATACATACATGCTTTAACTTGGTAAACAAACTTATTTTGATATCCCTATTCATGTTTTGAAAAATTCTAGTTTGATAAAATACAAGTTTTGTTTTTGATAAAATTGGCAAGACACAAAAATGAATTGATATGATTGATATATGTCTTGAAATTTTTATCACAAGTTTGGTTATCAAAGTAAAATGATAAAACAAGTTTTAGAAAAACATGTTTTTAGAAAAACAGTTTTTATTGTGATTAAAACTATTTTTTAGATTTACTGTGATTTTTATGGGATTTTTTATTGAGTGAAAAGACCTATTTTCAAATCCCGTATCTGTGCAGAGCTGAGGACTGGCTGACAGGCCAAGTCGGTCGACCGGACCGGTCGACCGCACCATAGGCCGGTCGACCGGGACGGTCGACCGACCGTGCACAAGTCTGTGCACGTTTTGGAGTCTCTGGGACAGTCGACCGGGCCGGTCGACCGAGATGAGAGTTCTGCTCTCAGGATGTTTCGGTCGACCGGGCCGGTCGACCGCTATTGCCCAACTGTCACATTTTGACCGTTGGCGGTCGACCGGACCGGTCGACCGGCAGTCTATCAGACTGCCAGCTCAGCCTAACGGCTAGTTTTTGTATAGGGGCTATATAAACCCCTCTCTTTGGGGATTTTGGCCAAGTTTTTTAAGGAGAAAAATTTCTTATTTCTAGAGGTTTTAAAACAAGTTTTCAAAAATGTTTGGGGCTTTAATTCTTCAATCTTTATTGTTTTAGGTTTTTGAAAATCAAAGAAAAGAATATTTTGGGAGATTTGTCTTGGTTTTCATTCTATATCTTTTGGAAGGATTTTCCCAAGTGATTTTCTTTGTTGCTAGTTTTCCAAACACCTAGTTTTCCACACTTGAGCTATCTTCTATCCTAAACTATTAGATCTTGTTTTTGTGGAAAAAGATAAGAGAAAAGGAAAGAGAAGTGTTTGAGGTTGTTTGTTGTAAACCTCATTGTTGTAAATACCCTTATATTTGTGAATCCCTCTTCGGTAGAGGTGATCGGGTGATTGTGTTGTGGATCCCTCTTAGGTAGAGGTGGAGTTGGTTGTGAGCCTCTTCGGTAGAGGTGTGTGGATTGGTTGTTGTATTGGCTACGGGCCTAACCCCTCGGTTGTGAGGAGGTTGTTGTTGAGAGAGGAGTTTGGTACTCCTAGAGTTGTAAGAAATCCTCTTTGGTAGAGGTTCCCTCGGTGGGAGTTGAGATAGTGGAAATCCTACACAGTGGTGTAGGCGGGGATGTAGAGCAAGGTGCTCGAACCTCGAAACAAATCTTGGTGTTTGCGTTTTGATCCATTGTCTCTCTAACTCTCTCTCATTTATATTGTGCAAAGCATCATACTTCATATCATCATATTTGCTTGTGTTGAGCATAACTCATTTGCCATATCATATTGCTTGTGTTGCCTTGCATTATTTTATATTGCTATAATCCTTTATTGCTTGGCTTGATTGTGTGTGCACATTGCTTGGATTTCTTGTGTGTGTGTGCCTAACTTATACTCATCCAACAAGAGCTTCACATAGCGCCTCAACCCATATCAAGGGGAATCAAGAGGAGTTTAGTCCAGAGCCTCGCAAGAGGAATTCGGCTACACTTGTTGTATTGTATTAGTGTGTTGGCAAGATTTGCATTAGCTTCCGCATTTAGCGCACTTAGTTTGCATTTAGTTTATTAGATTAGCACTTACACCTATTCACCCCCCCTCTAGGTGTTTTTCAATTGTATCAGAGCTAGTGCTCCTGATACTTAGGCTTAACATCCTAGAGTGATCCATTTGCTTGCTAATCTCATTTGCATTTGTTTGTTTGCACATTCATATATAGTTTACCATGGACTTCATGACCCCTCCTAGCTTTGACCCTTCCAACGTTGATGTTTGGAAGTATAGGATGTCCATGTACCTAAAGACCCTAGGTTTGCATGTCTTCCTTGCCGCCACCAAGAGATGTTATCTTGGTGATTGCAATCATATAGGGGCCAATGCACAAGCCCTAGAGGCCATTAGAAGCACTTTACCTAAAGATTATCTCTTATGTTTTTCTAACTTTGATTTCGCCTTTGCAGTGTGGAACAAATTGACAACAACCACCACCTCCAAGCTTCAAGTGCCAAATCAACCGGAGGAATTTAGTGGAGAATCCGATTCTCAATGCTTCATGGTCCAAGGGAATGACTCCCTTGAGGTACATTTTGGAACCCCACTATGATAGTGATGATTGTTCTAGTTCTTCAAATGATCATATTGATGTCCATGCTATAAATGAAGAACTTTCAATTGTTTGTGAAAAACTAATTGAAAAAATATAGATTTTGAAAAAGAAAAGTCTAGAAATTGAAAAAGAAAATAAGTGTTTACAATCTAGACTTGATATTGTTTTGCAAGAGAAGGTTGAGGTCTATAATGAAAGGGATTCATTTAGATCTCAATTAGAACTTGCACTTAAGGAAAATAAATTTTTAAAGTCTAAAAATGATTGTGAAAATCTTTTGAAGAAAAATGAAAATTTGTCTTCAAAAGTTGATTTTGTTTTAAAAGAGAATGTTGATTTGAAAAAACAAAATCTTTCTATTTCAAATGATTTAGATGTTTGTTTAAAGAAAAACATTGTTATGCAAAATAAGATTGATGCACATGTTTGCCATGCTAGGGTAGTATCACACACTTCACCTATTGCATGCCACACTTCTTCTTCTAAGATTAATGATGATATTTGTTTGCTTAAGAAGAAGGTTGATTGTTTGGGCCCACTATGAGCCAATGTGCCTTGAACACAATCGGTTGGAAACCTTGGTTCGAAAGAAACAAGTTCCATCCTTTATGCATGCACACCCTTCACGGCATACACATGCTCCTCACGGACCCATCACATGTATGCTCATGTGTACACATGTACACATTGTGGACGTAAGGGCCACCTTGCTAAATTTTGTTTTGATAGATTACATACTACTAATTTAGCAAAGAAATTTGTTTGGGTTAGGGAAGGGACTAACCCCCATGGACCCAATAAGATGTGGGTACCAAAGACCACCCCTCCTTTGTTTAATGTAGGTGTGGGCTCTCACATGACGTGAGAGTGATAGCACCTTGGAGTGGATGCGTTCCGGACTTAAAGGAAATCAATTGGATGCATCACTTTCAAGGGAAGATTTGGTGGAGATGACCACCATGTTTTGGAGACAAGGAGAGTTGCTTCCTTGATTTTGGTAACAATCCTTTACTCCCATTTATTGTTTACATGCTTTCCATGTTTTAATGTTTATAGCATGTTTTTGATGTCTATGGATTAGTATGTTCATTCCATGTTTATTAGATCCTTGACATACATGTATAGTATTTGAGACACATATGCTTATATGAACCCATATTTAGTGTTCTCACTTTTGTTTAAGCTATAATGTACATCATGAATCTAATACATGTGAATTTACATAGTAATCATGTTTTAGTTTTATCATGATGACTTTTATATTTGTTTTGATGCTTCATGTTTTGAATATATGTTTAGATGTTTGTTTTCATTAAGACTAGTTATATACTTGTACATAGAGTGGGCTACAAATATCTATATATGTTGAGCTTGATTGCTTATTTGAACCCATTAGATGTGTTAGTATAGTCTAGTTTTGATGATTCATACATTTCAAACTTGTATTCCATTTTTGGATTTGTTTTATGAGTTTTCACTTCATGTATATGTGTATTATTGTCAAACTTTAAGATATACATGTATACCCTTTGAGTCATTTGCCTTTCATGCAAATCTATATATGGAATCAATTGTGTTAGGGATATGTATGTATCTTCATGTTTGACAATTCATACATATACCTTGAAATGAAATTTGTTGTGATGAAAATTTAGTTTTTCATGTTTCATGTATTTATGTTTAACTTCATGTATATGTCCATCTTATCCAAACTATTGACTATACATGAGTATCCTTTTTGAGCCACGTGCCTTCATGCATATATCCTTGTGGACTCGTTTGTATCTTGGATATGTATGTATACTTTAGTTTGTATTAGACATACATATGCCATGAAGATTAGATAGTTTTGATGATTTCGTGTTTTTTTTTTAAGGAATAATTGAGCTTAATGAAATATTTTTCATGATTATGATCTTCACATATTATTTGTACACTCATATCTATTGCTCATGATTTGTTTCTCATGAGTTATGCTTTATTGGTTAGAGTGATGATTATCATGTGAATTTCAATTTTGTTTTATTCCTTACTTGAAGGATTTCGTGCTAGTTAACAAGTTTTCCATTTAACTAGTTGCGGTGTTCTTCATTTTGGTAGTGATTTTCAAACAAAACTACATTTTCAAATCTATCTTTGAAAACCCCTACCTTCCAAGGGCGGTAGGATGGGAGATCATGTTCATGTATGCCCTAAATTGAAAATCTTTAAAACTTGAATTATGATTGGGTGGTAGATAATATGATGTATACACTTGAACTTATTGTTATGTCAATTGGTATCATTGAACTCTTTCAATTGTATCATTTTGATCTTCTTGTATACTCATATATGTTTTGTATGTATGTATGCTTTAAATTCCAAGTATATCAATTTCTATTGGTATCTATCTTTCATACATATATATGTTTGTGTTTATGCTAGTGCTTGAGTTTCAATTTTGTTTAAATTCATTACTTTTAAATTGATATCAAGACTATGCATGACTTTAGTTTGTAATTCATAAATGGGGAGAAAATATGATTTTGTATTTCAATTGGTATTTGTACTCCCACACTTTATGATTAAAATTTGTTTATATGTTATATGTTTTAAAATGAACAATTCTTACAATTGGTATCAATGTTTCTATGTAAAATCTTTTCAATTGGTAAATATTTACAATTGGTATCGTATTTAACAAATTCAAAATTTGTTTTGAATACATTTAGTATCGAGATTCATGTTTTAGGAATTCAAGATTTATGTTTAATTACAATTGGCATCTCATATGTTGTTTAAAAGAATATATTCAAAGTTTTGATTTGTATTTCCTATATGCAAGGAGAGCTTAACATCTCTCTTACATATAGATTCATGTTGAGTATATTATAAATTGAGGAGCTTGACAACTCTTCTTTATATGATATACGTGTGTAGGGGGAGCTTCACATCTCCTCTTATGCATTACATAATATGTGTTACGTGAATTGGGGCTTGTCATCCCTTCTTCATGTAATGCATATGTGTAGGGAAGCTAACTTAGCGTCTTCCTCTTCATGAATGTATATAGCATATAACATATATTGATCCTTGTTTATTGGTATCAAGATACTTCATTGACATATTTTTTAATTGATATCATGTTTGTAGTCACCCTTATTGATTTTTTTGTTTTAGACAAAAAGGGGGAGAACATTGTTTGCATTATTTTGATTGACAAAAAAGGGGGAGAAAGATTTTTACCCTCATTTTATCTATGGTTTTGATTGTTTACCCCTTTGTTGATGATTGACAAAAAGGGGGAGAATTATTTGAGAGTTTAACATGCATATATAAAACTATATAAAACTCAAATTACTTCTATGCATGATTGGTACATGTTTTATATGCATACTTATGTTTTTATATGCATATATTATGTTTTAATATCAAGAATATTAAGTTTAATTGTTTATTAAGTTTAATTGATATCCAAAGCTTGCTTTGTAATTGTTGTACTTGGTATCTAGAGTTTATATATACTTCTTTATGTTTTTGCATATATTGAGTTCATGCATAAGCAAATAAACATAAATATATGAAAATATGTATGTCTCTTGTTTAGAATCATAAGCTTTCATTGCATATTTATTTATTCATTTGTTATGCATGAGTTAAGGGGGAGCTTCCTTGAAGCTTATCTTTAATCCATGCATATATAACTCCATGAGTTTTGTCATCATCAAAAAGGGGGAGATTGTTGGCCCAATGGCCTTCCACTCTAGTTTTGATGATGATCAACACTCATGTAGTTATGTTTACTAATATTCTTGTGTTTCTAAGTTTCAGATCATTAACAGGATATTAGTTGGTGATTAGCTTCAACAAGATGATTAGAAGCTTATCATGGTGATTCCGGTGCCAAAGCTTAAAGATCATACCTTTGCACTTGGAGAATCACGGAGTTTGAAGCAAGTCTACTTAAAGATGAAGATCGTCAAGAAGACTTAGGTATCCTAGTTTAGATAGAGTTTTAGATCCATTTGTAAAGCTTAGTCTAGTTGATATGCTCAAGTGCACAAAACACACACGTTTTATGATTTGATATTTGGTTTTTATGAATAGTTGATCAAAACAAGTTTACATATGTTATATGTATAGTAGATGTTTTCTATTTATACATACATGCTTTAACTTGGTAAACAAACTTATTTTGATATCCCTATTCATGTTTTGGAAAATTCTAGTTTGATAAAATACAAGTTTTGTTTTTTGATAAAATTGGCAAGACACAAAAATGAATTGATATGATTGATATATGTCTTAAAATTTTTATCACAAGTTTGGTTATCAAAGTAAAATGATAAAACAAGTTTTAGAAAAACATATTTTTAGAAAAAACAGTTTTTATTGTGATTAAAACTATTTTTTAGATTTACTGTGATTTTATGGGATTTTTATTGAGTGAAAAGACCTATTTTCAAATCCCGTATCTGTGCAGAACTGAGGACTGGCTGACAGGCCAAGTCGGTCGACCGCACCATAGGCCGGTCGACCGGGACGGTCGACGACGTGCACAAGTCTGTGCACATTTTGGAGTCTCTGGGACGGTCGACCGGGCCGGTCGACCGAGATGAGAGTTCTGCTCTCAGGATGTTTCGGTCGACCGGGCCGGTCGACCGCTATTGCCCAACGGTCACATTTTTGACCGTTGGCGGTCGACCGGACCGGTCGACCGGCAGTCTGTCAGACTGCCAGCTCAGCCTAACGGCTAGTTTTGTATAGGGGCTATATAAACCCCATCTCTTTGGGGATTTTGGCCAAGTTTTTTAAGGAGAAAAATTTCTGGTTCTAGAGGTTTTAAAACAAGTTTTCAAAAATGTTTGGGGCTTTAATTCTTCAATCTTTATTGTTTTAGGTTTTTGAAAAATCAAAGAAAAGAATATTTTGGGAGATTTGTCTTGGTTTTCATTCTATATCTTTTGGAAGGATTTTCCCAAGTGATTTTCTTTGTTGCTAGTTTTCCAAACACCTAGTTTTCCACACTTGAGCTATCTTCTATCCTAAACTATTAGGATCTTGTTTTTTGTGGAAAAAGATAAGAGAAAAGGAAAGAGAAGTGTTTGAGGTTGTTTGTTGTAAACCTCATTGTTTGTAAACACCCTTATATTTGTGAATCCCTCTTCGGTAGAGGTGATCGGGTGATTGTGTTGTGGATCCCTCTTAGGTAGAGGTGGAGTTTGGTTGTGAGCCTCTTCGGTAGAGGTGTGTGGATTGGTTTTGTATTGGCTACGGGCCTAACCCCTCGGTTGTGAGGAGGTTGTTGTTGAGAGCGGAGTTTGGTACTCTTAGAGTTGTAAGAAATCCTCTTTGGTAGAGGTTCCCTCGGTGGGAGTTGAGATAGTGGAAATCCTACACAGTGGTGTAGGCGGGGATGTAGAGCAAGGTGCTCGAACCTCGAAACAAATCTTGGTGTTTGCGTTTTGATCCATTGTCTCTCTAACTCTCTCTCATTTATATTGTGCAAAGCATCATACTTCATATCATCATATTTGCTTGTGTTGAGCATAACTCATATTGCCCTATCATATTGCTTGTGTTGCCTTGCATTATTTTATATTGCTATATCCTTTATTGCTTGGCTTGATTGTGTGTACACATTGCTTGGATTTCTTGTGTGTGTGTGCCTAACTTATACTCATCCAACAAGAGCTTCACATAGCGCCTCAACCCACATCAAGGGGAATCAAGAGGAGTTTAGTCCAGAGCCTCGCAAGAAGAATTCGGCTACACTTGTTGTATTGTATTAGTGTGTTGCAAGATTTGCATTAGCTTCCGCATTTAGCGCACTTAGTTTGCATTTAGTTTATTAGATTAGCACTTACACCTATTCACCCCCCTCTAGGTGTTTTTCATGAGGATCATGTTGAACTTGACCAACTTTACAATTTTGAAAATCCCATGGATAAACTGGCAAGTTCTCCATTTTTTGATATTGAACTCAATGAGATATGTGACCTAGATTCTCACATATGTGATCCAGTTCAACTTTCTGAATCAATATTGACTCCTGTTTTATTACCAAACTTGAATAATATCCTAGAGTCAGTTTTGATTCCTCCACCTATCATTCCTGAACTGGAATCACCCATATTAGGTCGCATTCCATTGTTGGAAAATACATGTGGACTGGAGTTTTAACTTCTTGACTTGGACCCATTTCTGAACCTATTTCGACTCCTGAACCTTTACTTGACTTAAGTCACCTTCCTGAGTCGGTATTAGTTCCTGTCCTTCCTGAGTCCAAGTCAACTGTTCTATCATTTCATACTCCATTCTGGGACGAGGTGGTTGACAAATTTGACTCCGAAATTAGTTATGGAATATGAAAATTAGATGGGGTCAGATATTTAATAAAAATCCTTCATGGATATATCTTTTTAATGGGTTATATTAAAGATAATGTTGGTGGGTTCCTCCGAGACCCAAGAAAAGTTGATTGGGCCGCGTTTCGTGGACCAATTAGACCACCACCGGAACCACCACCTTAAGGTAACCATTTTCCTTCCCTTTCTTCTTTTCATGCATCTATGCATTAATTCATACATTGAGGACAATGCATGAGATAGGTGTGGGGGAGGGTCTAACATAACTTTTCTTTTTCTTTAAAATAATAAAAAAAAAATTTAACATTTTTCTTTACTTTTAAAAACTTTTTGAAACATAGAAACAATATTTTGACTTATTTTTGTAAGAAATTAAGTTAATTTTAAGGAATAGGAAAATCCAAATTAGGATTTCTTATACTTGGTCATAATAAGATTATTTGTTTGATTTTTAGAGTTAGGAAGATAATTTGTCAAAGTAATTTGGTCTTGAACTTTACCTTGATGAAATATGCACACTTCATACACTTACACACTTAGGGTTCAAAAATAAAGATTCTTATGCCTTATAAAATATATATATATATAAACAAATCTAATTATTGATTAGCTAGGTGCTTTGGCCTAAGAAAGCCTTAGTATTTATGCAAAAGATAATTAGATGAGTTTGAAAAAAAAAAGAAAAAAAAACAAGTCTAATTATTGATTAGCTAGGTGCTTTGGCCTAAGCAAGCCTTAGTATTTATGCGAAAGATGATTAGATAAGTTTGAAAAGAAAGATCCTCTGATTAAGCTGGGTATTTGTGCCTAATAAAGCATAAGTATTCGCGCCTAAAAGGGGTACATCATATAATAAAATCCTTAATTTTGTGGCCTTGTTTGCTCGAGTCTTAAGTCCTAGGGGTGTTTTCTCACCCGGTGCCCTAAGACCGTTTGGTTTGGGAGTCATCGATTAAAGGCTCGTTACATGGGCAGATTAGAAAGCCTAATAAAACTAAGGAATAATACCACAAAAAAAAGTATATATATAAAAATAAATAAGGCATAAGAGTTAGAGTTAATGAACCCTTAGTCAAAATTTTCACATTCACAAGGTGCATATGACTTAGGGTAAAGTAATAGACTAGATGAGAAGCACAATTTGACTCCTTACTTTGATTGATAACAAATTTTTGAATAGAGACTAAGTTTAGGAATGAAAAATTCGGCTTTCCTATAACTTATAGATTGCTTAGATCTTACAATCATATTTCAAATATTTTTCTCTTTCAAAATGCTTTTCGAAAATACTAACTCTTTATTTCTCTTTCTTTATGGATTTTGTGGTGTAATCCGCTGAAAACCCTGACGAGACAAAACTCGTCCTCTAGGGATAACCTAGAGGTTAAACGGCTTGTTGCACATGCTCAGTGCAATCGCGTGACCTGCGAAAGTGGTCTAATAATCCTTAGTATAGTTTAGTTGTTTTGCTCGAGGACGAGCAAAAGATAGGTATGGGGGTGTGATTGGTTGCTAATGTTGCATATTTAATGTCATATTTCCATACTTATTTTAGAATAAAAGCCTGCATTGTCCTAATTATTTGTTTAATTTATTTGCAGGCCCAATCCTTAAGGAGATGAAGAGAAATGAGCCCAAAAGCCCACCAGAATTCTGAATTAAATCAGAGTTAATTCATACACATAAAATAAGGGCAAAATCAAGAGGTTGAAACCGGTTGAGAAGAATCCTCTCAGAATCGATCGGTTAAAGCCAAGAATCCAAGGCCATTTCGTCAGAATCCGGAGCTCAAACGACAAAACCAATAAAGGATAAAGCCAGAAGAAACCCATGGGGAGACCCACCAACAGGGTGTGGCCACCTGGCCACACCCTTGCCGCGGAAACGCGGCTTGGGCCGCGTTTCTGCGGCAATCCTGGGGAGTTAGGGGGAGCGTGAACTCCCCCGATCTCCCCGGGATCTTGGTTGTTGGGGTTATGCCTATAAAAGGCCATTATCTGCGCTGAAAATTGGACGGGAAGGCAGATTAGGATTTAGCCTAGTTTTAATTCTTTGTAGCTTAGGGTTTTTCTTTTCTTTTTATGTAACTTGTATGTAAACTTAGGGTAGAAGAAGATTCATGTAAGTAAGAGAGAGGGGCTGATGTTGAGAGTGACACCGACGATGTACCCTACTCCTTTCTTTCATTGTCTCAGCAAGTAATAAAGGTAAATGCTTTGTTTGTTTTCTATTCTGCTTTACTTTACATTTGTTTTGCTTTCCTCTTCCTCTTCTACTTTACCTTGGTTGTTGTTGTTGAGTTACAAGTGAATTCCAAGCAAGTCTAACTAAGCTACGTGAGAGCCAGCGATAGTTCATGAAGACGTTCTCCTCTTTCAAGCTCCGCATCACTTCGTTCTTCTTATGCTTGACGATATAATGTGCACGGGGACGAGCTCGAGTTTATGATCTATGCGTTGAACGTCTCCGAAGCAAAAAGGTAGAACTTGCAAAAAGGTTTCCAAGTAAGTCATGAATCAACCTAGGTAAGTATCACTTCACTTTTCTTTACTTTCTTTCTTTTCTTTCTTAGTTTAGATCACCAACCACTTCTTCCAAATCATGTTCACTCTTCTTCCGCTTCATTGTACATAGTCGCTTTTCATCGTTTTCTGATTTTCCACCTTCTTCATCTCTCGCTTTCTTCTTAACTTTAACCATTAACTTTCTTTTTCTTTTTCTTAACTTTAAAACAGAGAAGAACCTTCGTTTTATTTTCTTAAAGATTTCAATAAAGAACTGTAACGCTTCCATCGCAAACCCTCCTTGTGGATCACGACCCGCATAGCCACTTGCTATAGCGGAAGAATTGAGCACTTGCACATTTTTATTATAAGTTCTGAAATTTCGTATTTTTTGTGCAGGTTCTGCCTCAATCACCAATCGACCGACCAGCTCCAGCAGTCAGAAACTTAACCGTTGGACGGTCGACCGATAGGCCATTTCTGGCACCTTTTCGAGTCTAACAGCTAGTTTTTCTTGAGGCAATATATATATATATATATATATATATATATATATATATATATATATATATATAATATATATATTATATATGGTTTTTGGATGAGTTTTTGACAAGCGTATTACGAGCTAATTTTCTCACTTTCATCTGAGTTTTTCAACAAGGTTTTCAGAAGTTTTTGTGCCCAAAATCCATATCTCTATTGTATTTTAAAGTTTTGAAAAATTAAAGAAAATAAGTTTTAGGAAATTCATTTATTGTTCTTCAAGTTCCTATATCTTTTTCCAAGTGTTTTCTTTTGTATTTTATTTTTAAAATCTTTATTTTCTTACAAACTTGAACTATTCATTGCAAAATTTATCCTCTAAGATCTTGTATTGTGAGAGGTGTTGTTTGTGATCTTTGTGATCATCAAGTGTTGTAACCAGTCTTTTGCCTTGTGCTTTGGCTTTGTGTCACCCTCTTGTGTAGAGATGACTTGCTTTGTGCATTGGCTTTGTGCTCACCTCTTGTACAGGGGTTGTATTCTTTGTGGAGTCCTAAGTGGAGATAGTGAAAATTCTTCACGTGGTGAAGGTGGGGATGTGGAGATTGGTGCTTGAACCTCGAAACATATCCTTGTGTTTGCGTTTGGCTATCTCTCTTTAAACTCTACTCTCTTTATATCTTGCATTGCTACTATTGTTCATTTATATATGCTTGATATTGTTTGTGTGCTCATACTTGTTATAATTCAAGAGAGCTACTGAAGCACCTCAACTCTTATAAAAGAGAAATCTTGAGGAGAAGTTCTAGAGCCCTTCACCGAGAATTCGACTTTACTATTTGAATATCTATTATAGTACTATAAATGTTTTTAATTCCATATTATTGACCACTAAATTAGTGCTACACCTATTCACCCCCTCTACGTGTACTTTCACGAAGACCAAGAACAACCTACTACCTCCAAGAAGCCCTATAAGAAGAAAGACATGAAAGCTACATGGGACTCGAAGAGCGAATCCAAAGAGAAAGTTGACAGACAAATGTGTGTGTTTTATGGCTAATGTAAACATACCAAAGGTATTTCCAGAACCCTCTCTAGAAGGAACATAGAGAAGCATTTGAAGAAATTTCTAACAATATGATTTTCTCAAGAATAAATATTTAAAAACAAAGAAAGAAAATGAGTTTTTTGCAAAATCAATTACTTGTTATTTCAAAAGAAAAAGAAAGTATGTTTATTTATTTTTGAAATACTCAAAAAGGTTTTGAGGCTTACAAGATTTCATGCAAAGCTAAATTTTATTATTTTGATGAGAATGAGATTTCTTTGATGAAAACCAAGATAAACATTTTGAGAAACGTTTTAAGGAAATGTGAGCTTGATAAGGCTAGATTAGAGGCTACACTTTTAAAAAAAGAAACTCTAAAGAAATCTTATGTTTCACACATACCATCATCCACAACCACAGGCACACCATGCGCACCATACTACACATGCTCATCATGCACACTCACATCATGCATTTTTATATACCAAAGTGTATCCATGCACCGAGTATGGCTGAAAAGGTCACTGGTAATGTTTTGCTATGATAGGATTAATACATCAAAATTATCATGTCTGGATTCAGAAGACTAACACTCTAGGACCCAAGAAAATTGGGGTACTGATTGAGTTTAGACCTGCACAAAAAAATACAGAAGTTTAGAAATAAAATGCAAGGTTCTCAATGCTATTGCTATAGCAAGTGGCTATGCGGATCTTGATCCACAGGGAGGGACTTGCGATAGAAGCTGGTTGATAAGTTTCTTTTGAGTTAATAAAACGGTTAAAAGTTCTTCTAAGATTTTAAAAAGAAAAGAAAAGGTAAAAAACTATATTATTTCAGAGAAAGTGGAAGAGAAGACGGTGATTGTATAAAAAGAAAAGAAAGTAAAACAAAGAGATAAAAAAAGAGTAAAGGAAGGAAGAATTGGTTTTGAAGTATTCTAAACTAAAGAATTGAAAAGAAAGAAAGAAAATCTTGAAATACTTACCTCTTCTAGTTGATGACTTACCTTGGATTCTTGGCACGTTTACCTTGATTCAGAGGCGATCAGCGCAAAACCCATAAGATATAATTCAGTCCTCGTCCACATTACATCATCAAAGCTTTATCCGAGAAAGTATGAATTGATATGAAAAATGGGAGGAATCCATCATCATGGGCTATGCAAAGGCAAGGCAATTCCGATGCTATGAGACTCACTTGGATTATCATCAAAACCAAAAAAGAAAGAATAAAAGAACAACATAAACGTGTAAATTTCGATTAAATAGAGTAACGATAAAGAAAAGAAGAATACTTATATTGGTGTCACTCTCAGTACAGCCTTCACTCTCATTCTCTCATAAACTCTTCTCTCCTCTAAGTTACATAAATAAAACAAAAATTACATTAAAAGAAAAATGAAACCCTAAACTAAACTAAAATAAAAACCTAGCCTCAAATCTATCTTTGTTGGAGTGGTGCTCGTTTGCCTTCAGAAATTACAGTATTTATAAAATAAAAGGAGTGCCAAAGAGTGGTGAAGAGATGAGCTCAAATTGATAGCCCAACAGCCAATATCCTTATCCTTATTATCCCTTTGTATACTAATAAATTCATCTCTGGACTTCTTGATTTGAGATTATCTTCATTGATTTCTCAAGTAAGGATAATTAATCCAAATAAATCTAATTTAGTTAGAATAGATTTGATAATATCCTCTCTCTGTTATCCCATATTTTCTGATAAAATTTGCCTCTATACTACTGAATTTGGGATTATCTTCATTGATCTTCAAATTAACCAAATGGATCTTCAAAATCCAGTTTTAGCTGATTTTATATGGTGTTATCTTCTCTAATTTGCTCCAGTCTTTTGCTATAATTGCTTCTAAATCGCTAGATTTGTATAGATCTTCATTGATTTGCTTGATCTTTTAAATTTTAGATTTAATTGAATAAACTTGTCCATTTCTACTCTTTCTCAGTTAATTACCTTGCATACCATTAGACATTAAAATTAATTAAATCGCAGAGTTTTAATATAATATAAATGTGAAAATGTGAATGTAACACATGTGATACTAAATATGCAATGCACGTGTGCAATCACACCCCCACACCTATCTGTTGCTCGTCCTCGAGCAAAATAACCAGGGAAAACTAAATTAACTATCCACTTTTGTAGGAATCATGATTGCACTTAGCACGTGCAACAAGCCGTTAAACCTCTAATTTCTCCTAAAGGATGAGTTTTCTCATGAGATTTTTTAGTGGATTACATCCACAAAATCCAAAAAGAAATAGAAACAAAGTGTCAATATTTTGAAAACACATTTTTTGAAAAGACGAGAAAATATTTGAAGTATTTTGGCAAAAAGTTCAAGTAATCTATAAGTTATAGAAAAATTAAACTTGTCATTCCTAAACTTAATATCTATTTAAAAACTTGTTATAATCAAGGTAAGGAGTCAAACTGTATTTCTCATTTAGTCTATTATTTTACCCTAAGTTATATGCACCTTCATGACCGTGAATTTTTTATTCAGGAATATTCAGCTCTAATTCTTATGCCTTATTTATAAACTTTTGGTGGTGCAATCCCTTAGTTCTATTAGGCTTTCTAATCTGACCATGTAACGAGCCTTAGGTCGGTGACTTCAAAATCGGATGGTCTTAGGGCACGGGGTGAGAAAATACCCCAATCACTTAAGGACTTGAGCAAATAAGGCCACAAACTTAAGTATTTTATTAATTATATGGACCACCATAAGGCGTGAATACTTTTGCTTTACGAGGCATAAATACCCAGCTTAATTATAAGATTTTTTAATTTTTCTTTTTTTTTATAAGGATAAGAATCTTTGTTTTTGAACTCTAAGTGTGTAAGTATATAAATTATGCATATTTATCAGGTAAAAATCAAGACTATATTACTTTTTTTAATTTTTTTCCTAACCTTAGAAATCAAACAAATAATCTTATTTTGACTAAGTATAAGAAATCCTAATTATGATTCTCCCATTCCTTAAAATTAATTTAATTTCTTACAGAAAATAGGTCAAAAGGTTTGTTTGCTCGGGAAAAATTTGGAGAAATGTGAATCGTAAAATTCCTGGAATCAATGAAAGATTACAACAATCTTATATATTCCGATTACAAGAGAGAGAACATATTCAAGTTCAAATCTTCTCTTTGTTTAATGTTGGGTTCTTGATGTGGCGGAGAAAAGTGAATCTTGTTTTCTGTTCACTGGGTGAACGTAGTATCTTCTGGGAATCTTCTCTTCGGACTATGGACAGAGTAGCGCAACTCCTATCCAATGAAATCTCAAAGAGACTTGAGGAAAAAACTTTTACTCAGTAAGTTGTTAGAAGAGTTGGACTCGTTATCAGTATTCCTCAGCTGAAAATTCTGACCAAAATTCTGACAAAAGTGAAGCTCCTTTCAATAGCAAAATAAGCTATTTATAGGGTTTTTAGGGGTAAAACTGTCCCCTGAAAACCCTCCATGATGGAAGTTAATGTTGGCCCAGAGGCCTTCCACTCTAGTTTTGATGATGATTAACTCATGTAGTTATGTTTACTAATAATCTTGTGATTTTAAGTTTCAGATCTTTAACCAAGATATTAGTTGGAGATTAGCTTCAAAGAGGAGTTTGGAAGCTTTCACTTGGTGATTCCAGTGCCCGAGCATCAAGATCATACCTTTGCACTCGGTGGATCACGGAGTTTGGATCGAGTCAGCTTGAAGATTGAAGATCATCAAGAAGACTTAGGTATCCTAGTTTAGTTTAGTGTGTTTTAGATCCATGTGTAAAGCTTAGTATAGTTGACATGCTCAAGTGCACAATACACACACGTTTCATGTTTTGGATTTGGTTTTCATGAATAGTTTGATCAAAACAAGTTTACATGGTTTTTATGTATATTAGATATGTTCTATATACATACATGCTTCATATCTTAGACAAACTTATTTTGATATGTCTATTCATGAGTTTTAGGAAAAATCAGATTTCTTATTGAGAAAAATCAAAGTTTGATAAAATACAAGATTTGGTTTTTGATAAAAATGATAAGACACAAAGATAGTTCAAATTGCTTGATATTTGAGTTGAAATTTTTATCACATGTTTATATATCAATGCAAAATGATAAAACTATTTTTGGGTATTTTTACAAGACTTAAAAGAATTTTTAGAAATATTTTAACATGTGTTTTCTGTCCCAGAACAGTGGCTGACAGGCCAGGTCGACCGACCGCAAGGGTCGACCGCACCAAGGGCCGGTCGACCCTTGCGGTCGACCGACGTGCACAAGCTTGTGCACGTTTGGCAGACACAGGGACGGTCGGCCGGGCGGCCCACCGGACCAGAGAGCTCTGCTCTCTGTTTCTGACGGTCGGCCGGGCGGTCGGCC
Organism: Agave tequilana; assembly: GCA_038442645.1. Classification (NCBI taxonomy): domain Eukaryota; kingdom Viridiplantae; phylum Streptophyta; class Magnoliopsida; order Asparagales; family Asparagaceae; genus Agave; species Agave tequilana. Next base: position 157,595 of record JAVJIF010007799.1, on the reverse strand, counting down.
GAGATGGCCCAACGGTCATAATTATGACCGTTGGCAGTCGGCCGGCCGGCCGACCGCTAGCCTGTCAGGCTGCCAGATCAGCCTAACGGCTAGTTTTCTGTTTTGGCCTATATAAACCCCATTTCTTTGGGATTTTGGCTAAGGTTTTTAACAAGAAAAATTCCCAGTTTCTCCAGAGTTTAAAAGAAGTTTTCAAGAGTTTTAAAGCTTAAAAGTTTTCATCTTTGTTGTTTTTTGAAGGGTTTTGGAAAATCAAAGAAAACTAGGTTTTTGGGACATTGTTTTGGATTTTCATTTCTATCATCTACAAGAGATTTCTCAAGTAGTTTTTCTTTGATATTTGATTTCCAAAAACACCTTGATTCCACACTTGAGCTATATCTTCTATCCTAGTCTATTAGGATCTTTGTTTGTGGAAAGAGAGATTGTTTGAGGTTGTGGAAACCTCTAAGTTGTAAACCCTCCTTGTTTTGTGTATCCCTCTTTGGTAGAGGTTGATCGGAGTGGTATTGGTTTGCTCCCTCTTCGTTAGAGGTTGAGATTTGTGTTTGCTCCCTCAAGTGTGAGGTGGAGTTTGTTGTTGGCTACGGGCCTTATCCCTCTTCGGTAGAGGTGGATTGTGGTTGTATTGCCTCAGTGGCACTGTAAGGTTGAGAGAGGAGTTCGTACTCCTATAGTGGATTAGAAATCCGTCTCGGTGAAGGCGGGGACATAGAGCAAGGGGCTCGAACCTCGAAACACATCTCGTTGTTTGCGTTTGATCCATTGTCTCTTTACTCTCTCTCTCTATTACTTTGTGCAAAGTGATTGAGGTAAAACCTGCACATAAAAATAAAGAATTTCAGATTTAGAATGAAGATGTGCAAGTGCTCAATTCTTACTGCTATAGCAAGTGGCTATGTGGGTCGTGATCCACAAGGAGGGTTTTGCGATGGAAGCGTTTACGTTTTTTGTATTGAAATCTTTATGTAAACAAAACGAGAGTTCTTCTTTGTTTTAAGTTATAAAAATGAAAGAATAGTTAAAGGTTAAAGTTAGAAAGAAAATGAGAAATGAAGAAGTGGAGAAAATCAGAAAACGAAGAAAGCGATTATGTACAAATGATTATTTACAAAGAAGTGGGAAAGAAGTGATTTGGAAGATATGATATTTGTGATTTAATTTACAGAAATAAAAGAAAAGAAATACAAATAATTACTCACCTTCTTTCCACCAAAAGCTTACCTTGAGTCTTTGCGACGATATTACCTTGAATTGGAGGCAATCAGCGCATAGCCCATACGAGTCAATTTTTGGTCTCTTCCACATTACATCATCAAGATACTCAAGCATGAAATGATACAGAGAGACTCACAATTCCATCGTCATGAGCTATCGGTGGCACTCGCAAAGGCAAGGCTCTTTCGATGTTCTATATTCACCTGGAAGACAATTGTACCAAAAGAAAGTGAAGTAGAAAAGAAGAAGAATAAGAAGAAGACTAAAAGAAAGTACATACAAAGAAAGAACATCGATTCGATTTCATAACAATCAAAAGAAAAGAAATAAATCTTACACCGGTGTCACTCCAGCTCATGCTTCATTCTTGTTCTTCGATGAAAGTCGATCTCCTCTGAATTACATAAATAAAAACTAAAATTACATGAACAAGAAAAACAAAAACCTAAACTAAGAAATGAAAAACTAGTCTAAATCCTAACTCTGCATGGTCGTCCATTTTCAGCACAAAGAATGGCCTTTTATAGGCAGAAAGCCCAGTAAGCAGGATCCCGGGGAGGTCGGGGGAGCAAACGCTCCCCCTAACTCCCCAGCAATGCCGCGGAAACGCGGCTTTGGCCGCGTTTCCGCGGCCAGGGTGTGGCCAAGTGGCCACACCCTGTTGGTGGGTTGCCCTGGTTTCGTCCTCTGACTTTATCTGGAGTTGGTTTCTCAGTTTGAGTCCCGGATTCTGACGAAATGGCCTTGGATTCTTGGCTTTAACCGATCGATTCTGAGAGGATTCTTCTCAATCGGTTTTCAACCTCTTGATTTTGCCCTGATTTACTGAGTGCGAATTAATTTTGATTTAATTCAGAATTTTGGTGGGCTTTGGGCTCATTTCTCTTCATCTCCTTAAAGATTGGGCCTGCAAATAAATTAAACAATTAATTAGGACAATGCAGGCTTTTATTCAATAATAAGTGTGGACATATGATATTAAATATGCAACATTAGCAACCAATCACACCCCCATACCTATCTTTTGCTCGTCCTCGAGCAAAACAACTAAACTATACTGAGGATTATTAGACCACTTTCGCAGGTCACGCGATTGCACTGAGCATGTGCAACAAGCCGTTAAACCTCTAGGTTTCCCCTAGAGAACGAGTTTTGTCTCGTGAGGTTTTCAGCGGATTACACCCACAAAATCCATAAAGAAAGGGAAATAAAGAGTTAGTATTTTCGAAAAGCATTTTGAAAGAGAAAAATATTTGAAATATAATTGTAAGATGTAAGCAATCTATAAGTTATAGGAAAACTAAAATTTTCATTCCTAAACTTAGTCTCTATTCAAAAATTTGTTATCAATCAAGGTAAGGAGTCAAATTGTACTTCTCATCTAGTCTATTACTTTACCCTAAGTCATATGCACCTTGTGATCGTGAAAATTTTGACTAAGGGTTCATTAACTCTAACTCTTATGCCTTATTTATATATATATATATTTATGGTATTATTCCTTAGTTTTATTAGGCTTTCTAATCTGCCCATGTAACGAGCCTTTAATTGGTGACTCCCGAACCAAACGGTCTTAGGGCACCTGGTGAGAAAACACCCCAAGGACTTAAGGACTCGAGCAAACAAGGCCACAAAACTAAGGATTTTATTATATGGACCACTTTAGGCGTGAATACTTATGCTTTATTAGGCACAAGTACCCAGCTTAATCAGAGGATTTTATATATTTTTTCTTCTTAAACTTATCTAATCATCTTTCGCATAAATACTAAGGCTTGCTTAGGCCAAAGCACCTAGCTAATCAATAATTAGATTTGTTTATCTTTTTTTTCTTTTTTTTCAAACTTATCTAATTATCTTTCGCATAAATACTAAGGCTTGCTTAGGCCAAAGCACCTAGCTAATCAATAATTAGATTTGTTTATTTTTATATATATATATTTTTTTATAAGGCATAAGAATCTTTGTTTTTGAACCCTAAGTGTGTAAGTTTATGAAGTGTGCATATTTCATCAAGGTAAAGATCAAGACTAAATTACTTTGACAAATTTTCTTCCTAACCCTAAAAATCAAACAAATAATCTTATTTTGACCAAGTATAAGAAATCCTAATTTGGATTTTCCTATTCCTTAAAATTAACTTAATTTCTTACAAAAAATATATCAAAATATTGTTTCTATTTTCAAAAAGTTTTTTTTTAAAAGTAAGGAAAAACCTAAGTTATGTTAGACCCTCCCCCACACCTATCTCATGCATTGTCCTCAATGTATGAATTAATGCATAGATGCATGAAAAAGACGAACGGGAAGGAAAATGTTACCTTAAGGTGGTGGTTCCGGTGGTGGTCTGATTGGTCCACGAAATGCGGCCCAATCAACTTTTTATGGAGTTCAGAGGAACCCACCAGAAATATCTTTAATATAACCCATTAAAAAGATAAATCCATAAAGAATTTTTATTAAAAATTTAACCCCATCTAATTTTCAAATTTCATAACTAATTTCGGAGTCAAATTTGTCAACCACCTCGTCCCAGAATGGAGTATGAAAAGATAGAATGATTGACTTGGACTCAGGAAGTACGGGAACTAACACCGACTCAGGAAGGTGACTTAAGTCAAGTAATGGTTCAGGAGTCGAAATAGGTTCAGGAATTGGGTCCAAGTCAAGAAGTTGAAACTCAATTTTCCAACAATGGAATGTGACCTAATATGGGTGATTCAAGTTCAGAAATGATATGTGGAGGAATCAAAGCTGACTCTAAAATATTACTCAAGTTTGACAGGAGTCAATATTGATTCAGAAAGTTGAACTGGATCACAGATTTGAGAATCTAGGTCACATATCTCATTGAGTTCAATATCAAAAATAGAGAACTTGTCAATTTGTCAATAGGATCTTCAAAAGTGTATAATTGGTCAAGTTCAATATGATCCTCAAAGATGGGTGATTCAATTTCATTATGAATTGGTACAGGATCCAATGTTGACTCCGGGAAAAGATTGAAGTCAGGTGAAGATACCGGAGTCATTATTGAATCAGGAAGAAGAATTGAATCACTAAGTTGGGGTTCAAGATCATATTCATTCTCAAGTTCTATTTCAGGAAAGGAATAACTTGCCAAACTGTCAATATCTTTTTCAAACTTTAGAGTTTGGGCAAGTTCAAATGGTTGTTCTGAAATAGAATCTTGATTTCCAAAACTACATGACTCTTCGGCTCTAATAGAATGGCTAGTGACATCAGAACTGGTCAAACGGTGAGAACGTAGAGATTCGACCATCATATCTATGTCACGATTTCTAACATTTTGAGCATGAGTCATGGCTTCAAGCATCTTTTCATAATTGATGGATTCATTGTTTTGATGAAAAGATGAAGTGTTGTCTTGGAAGTGGTAGTGAAATTGTGAGTCCATCAGATTTTGTGATTGTTGTTTGGACTCACGCATACTCCTTTCCAAAATTGATAGTTTTCTATTTTAGACTGGTGGAACTGAGTATGACTCTTGGGGATATTGTGGACTAGGTGGATAAGGGGGACAAGTTGGTTGAAAATTATGCTCGGGGTAGGTGAATCCCCACTGACTCTGTGAAGAGTTGAAATCGTTATGGAAATTGTAGTCATACGATGGGGGACATGGGTTATATTGATTCGGATAAAACCAATCCGGCACACTAGGTTGGTTAAAGTCATGATATGCCGAGTTGGTAATATCCGAAAAAGAGTTTGATGTGTAATATGGATTATTATTGAAGTTGAAAAAATTGTTATTATAGGCCATATCACACAGTGGAATACAAACAAAAAGAAAGAAAAACAAATAAATAAACAAACAAAGAAAAAATTCTAACCTAAATTAGGGTAGACCTATGACCTAGACGACTCCTAACTGGTTAGACTGTCCACGGGAGGTCCAATGCAGAGTTTGACCACAAGCTAATCAGCTAGGTCAGGGCAAGATTGGTGGGAGGTTTTCCGTCAAAGACGTTCCTTAATTAAATAACCACCAACCTTCGGTCTTTCGGCCCTTAATCCCTTTCCTAGACACTGATTTGGCAGGAGTCAAGTTCCAACACCTTTCTCCCTTAGGATAATCTCCTAATTGAGTCCGAGATGTCCCTAGGGCTAACGTCTACTCATTTTTAAGTTAAGCTGGGTTAGTGAGTGCTTGGAATCTGATTTTTGGGCTAAGGAAGGGTGATTAAATCCCCACCTTATCTTGTTATAGGTTAGTGCCCTTAAGATAAGTTTGTGCAAGTGTACAAGATAAATAAGATTCACTCAAAGCGATATAAATCAACCAAGAAGTGAGTCCTATGCTAAATGCAATGCATACGTACCTTGCTCCAGCACTCTTCAACAGTAAAAATAAATGAATTGAAAAGACACGTGCCTAAAATGCAACCGTCTAATCAATTTTTTTTATCTTTTCAACAAATGTTTTACTGTTGATTATTAGCAGGCTTATGTGATGGCATATAAGAAAAAGTAAAGTTACAGAAAACTACAATTTACAAAGCAAGCAGCCCTGCAAAAAGACAGCTAGTAGTCCACTCCTTTTTGCTGCGTTTTCGCGGCTTTGGCCGCGGATCCGCGGCAAAGAAGAGGGCACTTGGTCACTGCTTTCTAGAGCAGAGGCCCAAGGCCACTTATATGTTACTGCAACTTTAATTTCCTGCTTTGATTGCCCTTTAACCTGCAACAGTGAAGAAAGTTCGTTTTAGTTCTAAAAAATTTTCAAGAAAAATCAGATTTCAATAAAAACAACGTTACCCCTCCCCGGCAACGGCGCCAAAATTTGATTGAGGTAAAACCTGCACATAAAAATAAAGAATTTCAGATTTAGAATGAAGATGTGCAAGTGCTCAATTCTTACCGCTATAGCAAGTGGCTATGCGGGTCGGATCCACAAGGAGGGTTTTGCGATGGAAGCGTTTACATTTTTTGTATTGAAATCTTTATGTAAACAAAACGAGAGTTCTTCTTTGTTTTTAAGTTATAAAAATGAAAGAATAGTTAAAGGTTAAAGTTAGAAAGAAAATGAGAAATGAAGAAGTGGAGAAAATCAGAAAACGAAGAAAGCGATTATGTACAAATGATTATTTACAAAGAAGTGGGAAAGAAGTGATTTGAAAGATATGGTGTTTGTGATTTAATTTACAGAAATAAAAGATAAGAAATACAAATAATTACTCACCTTCTTTCCACCAAAAGCTTACCTTGAGTCTTTGCGACGATATTATCTTGAATTGGAGGCAATCAGCGCATAGCCCATAAGAGTCGATTTTGGTCTCTTCCACATTCCATCATCAAGATACTCAAGCATGAAATGATACAGAGAGACTCACAATTCCATCGTCATGAGCTACCGGTGGCACTCGCAAAGGCAAGGCTCTTTCCATGCTTTAGACTCACTTGGAAGACAATTGTACCAAAAAGAAAAGTGAAGTAGAAAAGAAGAAGAAGAAGAAGACTAAAAGAAAGTACATAGAAAGAAAGAATATCGATTCGATTTCATAACAATCAAAGAAAAGAAATAAATCTTACACCGGTGTCACTCCAGCTCATGCTTCATTCTTGTTCTTCGATGAAAGTCGATCTCCTCTGAATTACATAAATAAAAACTAAAATTACATGAACAAGAAAAACTAAAACCTAAACTAAGAAATGAAAAACTAGTCTAAATCCTAACTCTACATGGTCGTCCATTTTCAGCACAAAGAATGGCCTTTTATAGGCAGAAAACCATGTAAGCAAGATCCCGGGGAGGTCGGGGGAGCAAACGCTCCCCCTAACTCTCCAACAATGCCGCGAAAACGCGGCTTTGGCCGCATTTTCGCAGCCAGGGTGTGGCCAGGTGGCCACACCCTGTTGGTGGGTTGCCCTGGTTTCGTCCTCTGACTTTATCTGGAGTTGGTTTTTCAGTTTGAGTCCCGGATTCTGACGAAATGGCCTTGGATTATTGGCTTTAACCGATCGATTCTGAGAGGATTCTTCTCAATCAGTTTTCAACCTCTTGATTTTGCCCTGATTTACTGAGTGCGAATTAATTTTGATTTAATTCAGAATTTTGGTGGGCTTTAGGCTCATTTCTCTTCATCTCCTTAAAGATTGGGCCTGCAAATAAATTAAACAATTAATTAGGATAATGTAGGATTTTATTCTATAATAAGTATGGACATATGATATTAAATATGCAACATTAGTGACCAATCACAAAGCATCATTCATCATTCATATCATACATTGTTTGTGTTGTGCCTTGCATATATTCATATTGCCTATTCATCTTATATGCTTGGTTGTTTGTGTGTGCCTCACTTATACTTAACCACAAGAGCTTCACATAGCACCTCAACCCATATCTAGGGGAATCAAGAGGAGTTAGTCCAGAGCCCTTCACGGGGAATTCGGCTACACTTGTGTGTTGTATTAAGTGTGTTGCAAAATTTGTTTTAGCTTCCGCATTTAGCGCATCTAGTTTCTAGATTAGCATTATCACCTATTCACCCCCCCTCTAGGCAGTTTTCAATTGGTATCTGAGCCTACGCTCCTGATACTTAGGCTTAACATCCTAGGAGTGAGATCCTTTGTTTGCTAATCTTCATTTGCATTTGCTTGTTTACACACATATAGTTTGGACCCATAAACTTCATGACCCCACCTATGTTTGATGCTTCCAACATTCTTGTTTGGAAGACTAGGATGTCCATTTACCTACAAACCCTAGGATATAAGGTTCATCTTGCCATTACCAAGGAATCCTACCTTAGTGATAGCAAGCATATAGGGGCCAATGCACAAGCCCTTGAGGCCATTAGAAGCACGCTTTCAAAAGATTATCTTATGCTTGTTTCTAATCTTGATTCTGCCTTTGCAGTGTGGAACAAGTTGACAACCACAACCACCTCCAAGCTTCAATTGCCAATCCAACCGGACGAATCTAGTGGAGAATCCGAGTCTCAATGCTACATGGTCCAAGGGAATGACTCCCTTGAGGTACAATCGGAAACTCAACTAGATAGTTTTGATTCTAGTTCTTCATGTGATGAATTTGTTGATCCCCATGCTTTGAATGAAGAACTTTCTATTGTATGTGAAAAATTGATTGAAAAATATAATGTTTTGAAAAAGAAAAGTCTAGGCCTTAAAAATGAAAATAAAAATTTGCTTTCTAGACTTGACATGGTTTTGCAAGAGAAGGTTGAGGTTTCTAATGAGAGGGATTCATTGAAATCTCAACTAGACCTTGTTTTAAAAGAAAATGAGTTTTTGAAAAATAAAAATGATTGTGAAAATGTTTTGAAGAAAAATAAAGTTTTGTCTTCAAAAATTGAATTTGTTGTAAAATAAAATAATTTTTTGAAAATAAAAATTGATTCTATTTCAAAGGATTTAGAAATTTGTTTAAAGAAAAATGAAGTTTTGCAAAATAAGATTGATTCTCATGTTTGCCATGCTAGGGTAGTATCTCACACTTCACCTATTGCATGTCACACTTCTTCTTTGATTGATAATGATATATCCATGCTTAAGAAGAGTGTAGATTGTTTGGGCTCCACTTTGAGCCAATGTGTTTTGGGTCATACACGTTTGGAATCTTTGTTTCGAAAGAAACAAGTTCCATCTATCATGCATGTACACCCTCCACGGCATACACATGCTCCTCACGGACACCATCATCACTTGTATGCTCATGTGTACACTTGTACACATTGTGGACGTAAGGGCCACCTTACTAAATTTTGTTATGATAGAATACATGTTTCTAATTTAGCAAATAAATTTATTTGGGTTAGAGAAGGGACTAACCCCCATGGACCCAAAAGAGTATGGGTACCAAAGACCACCCCTCGTATTTTGATGTAGGTGTGGGCTCTCACATGACGTGAGAGTAGCGGTACCTTGGAGTGGATGCGTTCCGAGCTTTATAGAAATCAATTGGATGCATCACTTTCAAGGGATGTTTGGTGGAGATGACCACCATGTTTTGGAGACTTGGAGAGCTGCCTTCTAGGTTTTGGTAACGATCTCTAGCTCCTAATTATTGTTTGCATGCTTTTTATGTTTATCGTTTATAGCATGTTTTATTGTTTTGAGATTATTATGAAAATGCCATGATTAATAGACCATTGACATGCATGTATAGCCTTTGAGACACCCATATTTAAAATGGATTATTATTTTGTGTTCTCGTAATTGTTTAGCTATCATGTTTATCATAGGTTTAATAACATGTGAGTTTACATATTAATCATGTTTATGTTTTTCATGTTTATTCATATCTTGTTTATGATGCTTCATGATTTGATTACTAGTTTAAATGTTAGTTTTCATTAAGACTAGGATTTATACTTGTACATATAGTGGGCCACAAATAAATCTATATATGTTTGAGCTAGAATGCTTATTTGAACCCATTAGATGTGCTAGTATAGTCTAGTTTTGATGATCCATGCATTTTAAACTTGTATTCCCATTTTTGGATTTATATTTGTTTTATGTTTAAATTTCATGTATATGTCTATTTTGCCAAACTTTAAGATATACATGTATACCCCTTGAGTCATTTGCCTTTCATGCAAATCTATATATATGGACTCAAATTGTGTTTAGGGTATGTATGTATACTTCTTGTGTTGACAAATCATACATATACCTTGAAATGAAATTTGTTTTAATGGAAACTTAGTTTTTCATGTTTCCATGTGTTTTTGTTTAACTTCATGTATATGTCCATTTTATCCAAATTATTGTTATACATATACATCCTTTAAGCCACGTGCCTTCATGCATATATCTTTGTGGACTCGTTGTGTTTGGATATTTATGTATACTTTAGTTTTATAGGACATACATATACCTTGAAGATTAAATAAGTTTTGATGATTTTCATGTTTTTATGTTTCAAGGATATTGAGCTTATTGTCCATCCTTCATGATTATGATCTTCACATTGTATTTGTACACTCACATTTATTTTTTACTCATGTTTTGTTTTCATGAGTCATATTTATGCTTAATTGGCTTAGAGTGTTGATTTTCATGTGGATTTCATGTTTCATGAAAAATAATTTTGTTCTATTCCTTACTTGAAGGATTTCGTACTAGTTAACAAAACTTTTCATCTTAACTAGTTCGTATTCTTCTTAGTTATATGAGATATACACTTGATCTTATTGTTGTTTCAATTGGTATAATTGAATTCTTTCAATTGGTATCAATCTTGACATTTCTTGTATACTCATATATGTTTGTATATATGTATGCTTGCATTTCAAAGAATATCAATTTCAATTGGTATCTATTTTTCATACATATATATATATTTTGTTTATGCTAAAGCTTGAGCTTCAACTTTTGTTTCAATTGATTCAATTTTCAATTGATTAGTTTTTTCAATTGCTTTTCAATTGGTATCTCATTTCAAGCCTACGCATTATTTTAGTTGGTATTTCATAAAGGGGAGAAAATTCGTTTTTCATATTTCAATTGGTATTCGGTTTACCTTTTTCACTCCCTTGCTTTATGTAGAAAATAAAAATTTCAAATTGATATCATATACTTAAAAAGAAAATTACTCTCTTTTGATATCAAGATGTTTATAATTTCAATTGGTATCTCAAAATTGTGTTTGAGAAAATACAAGAGTTTTGATGTGTATTGCCTATATGCAAGGAGAGCTTAACATCTCTTCTACATATAGATTCATGTTGAGTGTATCTTGTTTTGAAGAGCTTGACATCTCTTCTTTATGTGATATACGTGTGTAGGGGGAGCTTCACATCTCCTATTATGCATTACATAATATGCGTTATGTGAATTAGGGCTTGTCATCCCTCTTTCATATAATGTATATATGTAGGGAAGTTACTTTATCGTCTTCCTTTTCATGAATGCATATCACATATACCATTTATTGATTGACCTATGTTTACTTTCAATTGGTATCAAGATGCTTCTTTGACATATTTTCAATTGGTACCTTAATTGATTGTCACCCCTATTTGGTTTTTGATTCCTTGTTTTAGACAAAAAGGGGGAGAAAAATTTATTGATTTAGTTTTGCTTTTACCCTTTCTTATTGATGATTGTTTATTTGTATTAAAAAGGGGAGAAGATTTTGTTTGTTTTGGTTTTTACCCCTTTGTTGATGATTGACAAAAGGGGGAGAAAGATTTTGTTGAGTTTTTATATATGCATATTTATGTTTTGTATATATTAAGTTTATTAAGTTTAATTTAGTTTAATTTTAATTGGTATCTAGAGCATGTTTTGTTTTTGAACATTTCATTGGTATCTAGAGCCTTTTTATTATTTATGCATATCTATGCATTCATGTTTAAGAGCCTTCATTGCATATTCATTATGTTTATTTGTTTATGCACGAGTTAAGGGGGAGCTTCTTTGAAGCTTAACTTTAATCCATGCATATATAACTCCATGAGTTTTGTCATCATCAAAAAGGGGAGATTGTTGGCCCAGAGGCCTTCCACTCTAGTTTTGATGATGATTAACTCATGTAGTTATGTTTACTAATAATTTTGTGATTTTTAAGTTTCAGATATTTAACCAACATATTAGTTGGTGATTAGCTTCAAAGAGGAGTTTGGAAGCTTTCACTTGGTGATTCCAGTGCCCGAGCATCAAGATCATACCTTTGCACTCGGTGGATCACGGAGTTTGGATCGAGTCAGCTTGAAGATTGAAGATCATTAAGAAGACTTAGGTATCCTACTTTAGTTTAGTGTGTTTTAGATCCATGTGTAAAGCTTAGTATAGTTGATATGCTCAAGTGCACAATACACACACGTTTCATGTTTGGATTTGGTTTTCATGAATAGTTTGATCAAAACAAGTTTACATGGTTTTTATGTATATTAGATATGTTCTATATACATACATGCTTCATATCTTAAACAAACTTATTTTGATATGTCTATTCATGAGTTTTAGGAAAAATCAGATTTCCTATTGAGAAAAATCCAAGTTTGATAAAATACAAGATTTGGTTTTTGATAAAAATGATAAGACACAAAAATAGTTCAAATTGCTTGATATTTGAGTTGAAATTTTTATCACATGTTTATATATCAATGCAAATGATAAAACTATTTTTGGGTATTTTTACAAGACTTAAAAGAATTTTTAGAAATATTTTAACATGTGTTTTCTGTCCCAGAACAGTGGCTGACAGGCCAGGTCGACCGACCGCAAGGGTCGACCGCACCAAGGGCCGGTCGACCCTTGCGGTCGACCGACGTGCACAAGCTTGTGCACGTTTAGCAGACACAGGGACGGTCGGCCGGGCGGCCCACCGGACCAGAGAGCTCTGCTCTCTGTTTCTGACGGTCGGCCGGGCGGTCGGCTGAGATGGCCCAACGGTCATAATTATGACCGTTGGCGGTCGGCCGGCCGGCCGACCGCTAGCCTGTCAGGCTGCCAGATCAGCCTAACGGCTAGTTTTCTGTTTTGGCCTATATAAACCCCATTTCTTTGGGATTTTGGCTAAGGTTTTTAACAAGAAAAATTCTCAGTTTCTCCAGAGTTTAAAAGAAGTTTTCAAAGAGTTTTAAAGCTTAAAAGTTTTCATCTTTATTGTTTTTTCAAGGTTTTGGAAAATCAAAGAAAACTAGGTTTTTGGGACATTGTTTTGGATTTTCATTTCTATCATCTACAAGAGATTTCCCAAGTAGTTTTTCTTTGATATTTGATTTCCAAAAACACCTTGATTCCACATTTGAGCTATATCTTCTATCCTAGTCTGTTAGAATCTTTGTTTGTAGAAAGAGAGATTGTTTGAGGTTGTGGAAACCTCTAAGTTGTAAACCCTCCTTGTTTTGTGTATCCCTCTTTGGTAGAGGTTGATCGGAGTGGTATTGGTTTGCTCCCTCTTCGTTAGAGGTTGAGATTTGTGTTTGCTCCCTCAAGTGTGAGGTAGAGTTTGTTGTTGGCTACGGGCCTTATCCCTCTTCGGTAGAGGTGGATTGTGGTTGTATTGCCTCGGTGGCATTGTAAGGTTGAGAGAGGAGTCCGGTACTCCTATAGTGGATTAGAAATCCTTCTCGGTGAAGGCGGGGACGTAGAGCTAGGGGCTCAAACCTCGAAACACATCTTGTTGTTTGTGTTTGATCCATTGTCTCTTCACTCTCTCTCTCTATTACTTTGTGCAAAGCATCATTCATCATTCATATCATACATTGTTTGTGTTGTGCCTTGCATATATTCATATTGCCTATTCATCTTATATGCTTGGTTGTTTGTGTGTGCCTCACTTATACTTAACCACAAGAGCTTCACATAGCACCTCAACCCATATCTAGGGAATTAAGAGGAGTTAGTCCAGAGCCCTTCACGGGGAATTCAGCTACACTTGTGTGTTGTATTAAGTGTGTTGTAAAATTTGTTTTAGCTTCCGCATTTAGCGCATCTAGTTTCTAGATTAGCATTATCACCTATTCACCCCCCCTTTAGGCGGTTTTCAGTTAACTCCCCTCATTACGTGAGTAGTAATTGACCTGATAGTGAGGGCAGTTATAACTGAAACGCAGGGCTTCTCTGTTGTTGAAACTTGGGTTTTGAGCCTCGTGTTTTTGCATTATAGTGCTGCTGGATGTCGACTTCGAACCCTGCCAGAGGCAGGCTTCAAGCTCTGCGTCTTGGCATTACAGTGGAGCTGAAACATAGGCTTCGACCCTTGCATCTTGGTACTACAGTGATGCTGAGGCGCGTGCTTCAAGCTCTTCGTCTTGGCCATTGCAGTGAAGCTGAGACGCAGGCTTCGACCCTTGCGTCTTGGTACTACAGTAATGCTGAGGCGTGACCTTCAAGCTCTGTATCTTAGTACTGCAGTGATACTGAGGCGCGGACTTCAAGCTCTGCGTCTTGGTACTGCGGTGATACTGACGGGTGGCCTTCAAGCTCTGCGTTTTGGTACTGTAGTGATGCTGAGGCGCAGGCTTCAAGCTCTGCGTCCTAGCTATTGCAGTGATACTAAGACCCGGGCTTCGACCCTTGCGCCTTGGTACTGCACGAGTAGCTATGATTAGTCTCTCGTCTGGAGTATAAACTCTGCTTTCTGATGATTTGTCCTCAGCGATTTTTAAACAGTCTACAGAACCCCCACCAAAGTTTTCAAAACTCTGCGGTTGACTGGGACAGGTTTTGAAACACTTTGGATTTTCTTCTAGCAGTAATGTTCTCAAGACTAGACTGACAATCTTCTGAGATATCTTGAGCTTTATCTTGTCTATATTTTGGTCCTCGTGAGTGTACTGTTAAACTCTTTGAAGCCACCAGAAATGATCGTTGTGAGTGTCTAGATACATAGTCCGGACCTCCTCGGTGGTCTGAGCTGACTGTTGGTATAGAATCAAGAGAAATAGTCATCTGCTTTGTCTAGTGTACTGTTGAACTAATTGCAGAAGTAAAGACTGAACGCAGGTCTAGTAGACGCAAAGGTCATGTTGCCTTAAAGACGCGGATCACGTCTGTAGTAGAAACGCGACTCTCATTTATTAAAGAGACGTAAACATCGAAGTGGAGACGCAACTTTCATTTTGTAAAAGTAACATAGACTTCAAGATGAGGACGCGGTCTTATTTCAGAGAGACACGGCTTTGTTAAATGTGAGACTCACTTTTTAGGCGCATTGCCATACGTCGTGCGGAGCTTGAAGAGACGCCGTTCTATTAATGCGCGAGGTTCGCGTTTGAGGCACATTGCCACGCGTCAGGCGGAGATTGGGCTCGATATATGTGCCACGTATCTTGGTGGATTACTGTGTCTATAAAAGATATCAGTCTTTCAAGAGTCATCATTAGACTCGTTTTCTTCTCCGCTAAGCCCTACGTTGAGAACTTTCAGAACTTTTTAATATAAGCTCAGAGCTTCTTCTTCTTTCCTTCTTTTTCATAGAATTCACGGTTAAAATGGCCCAAAAAATAAAACTCGTGGATTTGTTGTCGAGCGCTATTGCTTTAGAGGTTCAAAAAGGCGGCTCTTCCATGCAGGAAGCCTCATTTCAGGTTAAAAAAATCATTTGAACTGGTTTTTACCATTAAGGGACTTGAAGAGTTATCTTAACTCTTAAGTTTTTTCTGAACAGAACCACCAACGCGACGCTCACGCCTTTATTTTTGACATTCAAACGCGGCTCTTGCGCTTGTAGACAAGACGTAGGTTTGACGACCTCCGCGTCTTCACTTCATCAGCTTGAGTCCATATCTTCTTGTTGAACGTTGGCTTCATTGAGCTTTGAATTTGATCTTAACACTTAGAGAATTTTCCTAAGTGGGGGAGTTCAGACACGGATTTCATTTGAACTTCGCGTCTCTGAGGCTGGACGAGGGCTTCACTAAGTCTCACGTCTGAGTCCAACACTTAGAGAAATTTCTATGCTGTGGAATTTAAAACGCGGGCTTCATGAGAGCACGTCTTTGAGTTTAGACTCCACGTCTAGACTCAATCATGTGTCTAAGCAGCAAAACTTAGTCAAATTTTCTTTAGATTTATAACCGGTGTTGCCCTCTTTGCAGTGCGATATTCCTCATATCCCTTGTCCAAGAAATGACACTTTGGACATGTAGGTGGTACTGATCCAACCTGATTTTTGTTCTCCAAAAGACTGCTCCCATGAATACTGGTAGGCCAAAGGAACGAAGGAATCAGATGAGCAATGCTAGTATGCTGACCCTCCGGGAGATCATTTCTGATGGCCGGTTCGAGTCAGACTCCCGTGCTCTAATGAGGAAGCCCGACTTCTTCTTTGGCGAGTTAATTGACGAGGATTAGGCTGCTCTGTTTGACGGGGACTATAAATGGCTTTGCTAGATTGGCAACAGAAGGTTCTCCTGCCGAATATAGAGCGGATATATCCTCTGGCCTATCTACATCACATGTCCGTGTGTCGGACAATGGACTGGGAGTTGGTCAGGCCCTTCTCTGGAGTCACCTTGGGCAAGATAGGTGCCCACGAAGCCTACACCTTTGGCCATGGGAAGGATGTGCTGGGGTTGCAGCCTGGCTCGGTCAGAGCTGAGTAACCAATGGAGAGACCTCCAGCTTGCAGCCACCTTCATCAAATAATTCTTGGATGTGCGGGGCGACTTTCCTCCGAAATTTCGTGCCACTAGCCAGGTCCATTCTACCGATAAAAATTGGTAGGGTAGAATGGTGGGGTTTGCTCTGGCAAAATTTGAAGGTCTTCTACTACAGGCTGGGCTATATGGGGCTATCAGGGCTGCTCAATACGGCATCCCGCAGAGCATACAACATTTTTACGCTATCCTGGAGCGTTATAATCTAGAAACTTGTACATTCTTTACTCCCATCGGGGAAATAGGGCTCGCGCTTCATAAGATGTATAAACTCTCGGGGCTGATGATTGGAGATGCCCCTTACGAGGAGTATGTCCCGTCAACCGAGGAGTTGCATCTGCTGAAGAAGAGCGATCCTCTAGTGTATAAAACATATTGGGAAGTGCTGTACCACTTTCACATTTGCGAGAAAGTGACCGGATGGAGGAGTGGAGTGATTAAGCATATGTCATGGGCAACTTATCTGTTTCCCATGGTGAATATGGCTACCCCGATGCCCCAGCTAGCTCCCAGCACTGATGAGGAAATTTTTGAAAGAATCAGTGCCTCCATCAGTTCCTACACCACGAGTCCAATGAAGACACCTTCAAACAAAACACGGTCTTTAAGAGCTTCCATCATCAAGCTAGAATTTTGATGTCTGATCGGGTTCTGTTGGTGAACATGTTATGGCTAAAGAAATGTGAGGTGCCAATACTATCGCATGAGGTGATTATCCCTGACGTGGTGTATCCGATGGTCCTTCTTGCCCTTGGGAAGTCCATCGCTCTCCTTCCAACGATGGTGACCGGGATCCAGAGTGGGTTGCATGCGTTAGTAAAGAGCTTCTGCCAGGTGGAAGCAATTGCGGACGCAGAGGGCCACCCGGTTATAGATTCCAATGGTCATCCCCTGGTTAAGACTCCCAGTGCCAGGATTGAGCTCCCATATACGTACCTGATGGCCTGGTACATTATGCATTGTCCCTCGCTGATGACGGCGGTGTCTATCTCCGAAGGTTTCACACCTTACGTGTAGCGATTAGAGAATTTAGGCTAGTTGTTATATTATAGTTCTATGTCCGGAAGACGATTCTGAACGGAAGCAACTATCAGTTGGACAGGTGCTTCCCTGAGATTCATGATGCGTCTTATGGGGACAAGTTTGCATATCTTGTTAGCCCTGATGGCTTCACACGATTATCCTCTGGCGTCTTCTGGTGGCTAATAAATGTTCGGCCCGGGTACTTGGTGTTTTGGCAAGGAAACTCTTGCACGCTGGAGGCCTATATGACTTGTCGGTTTGCCCGACAGTTTGGTTACGACCAGCTGTACGTTGGCAAGCTCAATCCAAGCCTTCGTTGCAGTGGGAATTTATTTGAAAGGGCCCGGCATGGTATCACAGTGTAGCAGGAGGGACAGGGGCTATCTTTACCCTCCCTCATAAGATGCCCAACTCTTATGCCAGTTTTGGCTTTTCTTCGTGGTACTTCATAGCGAATAAGGTGCCCGGATTTGGAATAAACACTTAATGTATCAAGGGCATCAAATCCACATACAAGGCCAAGGTCAGGACCAAGGGTTGTCAGATGCGGGGGATGACCGAGTACTAGAAGGCTGAGAGGGAAGCGGAAAGGGAGGCTAGGAGGGCGGCCAACAGGACAGGGATAGCTCTGGTGTTAGAGTCAATAGCAGAAGCCGCAGAGGGGCACCCAGTCTGGAGGGCTCGACAAGCTGCGCCCAAGCGTCCTCGATCCTCTACTTCCCAAGGCGAGCCCAGTCCGAAGAAGGCCAGAAAAGGATTTGAGGCTGAAGCTTCAGCCCTGATGCCCGAAGTAATCCCTTTTGGTGCTGAGGAGCATGAGGAGAAAGAAGAAGAAGAGACTGTCCCAACTCTTCGTCCCCGAGGTTTGTGCAGCAAGGGTCCTGCGATCCTAGCGGAGGGAGAGCCTGCAAGTGAATCCCCCATGGCCGAAGGGGCTGATTAGCCTGCAACTTCTTCGGCTCAGGTGAAAGGGATGGAGGCACAACAACCGGGTTCTCCTAATATTCTAATGCCTGCGTTGCGGGTTGCGGAGCCCAGCCCTACCACCAGAGTTCTTAGTGGTAAAGCCCTAATCACTGAGACTTCCTGGGTCCAAGTGTCATCTTAATCTTCTGAGGAGCACGGATATTATTCTGGCGAAGAAGTTTACTTCAGCGATGAACCCACTCTTCTTGATACCAGCAAATTCTCACATATTTCAGAGGAAGAGGTGCTGGTGTATGTCCCTGCGATGGTTCCGTCGTGGGGAGAGGTTAGCACCGTTGAGGGTATTTCTTTTATCCTCCTTAACTGTTTCTCCATCAAGTTGGGAAGATATTTTAACATTTCATTTGAATTTCTTCTACAGGGGTGGCTACCGGTAGTGAAGCTACAACTTCCTCCCACATTGAGGAGATAATTCAGGAGCTGGCCCAGTAGGAGGGCATTGAAGTTCCTGCTACTGAGATGCCTCATGAGGGTACAACCACCGTGGCCGGGGAACCCTAATCCCAAAGCGATATGCAGGAGGACTTACCGTCTTTAGATCCTCAACTTAGTAAGAGAATAAAGATGTACCATATGCTCCTATTTTCATTATTATTATTAACATTGATGTTTATGGTTGCTGAGAGTATTGGGCTAGCTCAAGTGAAGGATCCCGTGGTGAGAATCAGTGCAGAGGACAGCGCAGTTCAGACTTCGGCCGGTGAACCCAGTGTTGTGGACTTTGTTGCTGCCTCTGTTGCTGTGGAGGCTACCATAATAATAGTTCCGGAGGTGTTGGCCATGACCTCAGTGTCGAAAGAGCCTATTGTTGGTATTATCCCTGCACAAATTGAGTTGGCTCCCGTCTCCGTGGACACTACCCGCACTATCATAGAAAGGGGATCCGGGAGTGCACCAGCAGGGTTATCTCCAACCATGGACATCATGGATGAATTAACGCATCAGATGGTACAACAATTCTTCACTTTCATGAAGTCATGCATCGAATTGGTCCTCTCTGGGAGAAGTTCCTTCGAGTTTGTCCCGATGCTTCTGTTGCCCAGAGGCCTTCCACTTTAGTTTTGATGACGATTAACTCATGTAGTTATATTTACTAATAATCTTATGATGTTTAGTTTCAGATCATTAACCAAGATATTAGTTGGTGATTAGCTTCAACAAGATGGTTTGGAAGCTTTCACGAGGTGATTCCAGAGCCCGAGCATCAAGATCATATATAGCACTCGTTGGAGTCAAGCTCGGTGGATCACGTTTTTGGATCGAGTCGGCTTGAAGACGGAGTTCGTCAAGAGACTTAGGTATCCATAGTTTAGTGTGTTTAGATCCATGTGTAAAGATTAGATAGTTGATAAAGCTCAAGTTCACAACACACACAAGTTTTATGTTTTGGAATTGGTTTTCATGAATAGATTGATCAAAACAAGTTTAAATGGTTTTTATGTATATTAGATGTGTTCGATATACATATATGCTTCATATCTTAGACAAACTTATTTTGATATGCCTATTCATGAGTTTCAGGAAAAATCAGATTTCCTATTGAAAAATTCAAGTTTGGTAAAATACAGTTTTTGGTTTTTGATAATATCTGCAAGACACAAAAATGGTTCAAAATGTTTGATATTTGTCTTGAAATATTTATCACAAGTTTGTATATCCATGTAAAATGACAAAACTATTTTTATGAATTTTTAGAAGATTTATGCGATTTATTAGAATAATTTTTAACCCTATTTTCTGACCAAGAACAGTGCCTGACAGGCTCTGTCGGTCGACCGCACGATCGACCGAACCAGGAGCTGGTCGACCGGGCGGTCGACCTGGCATTTGGGCCGGTCGACCGCAGACCAGAGAGCTCTACTCTCTGTTTTTGGGCGGTTGACTGGGCGGTCGACCGGCTTCCTCCAACGGTCAAAAATATGACCGTGGCGGTCGACCGGCCGGTCGACTGCCAGCTGTTCTGGCTGACAATAAACAGCCAACGGCTATTTTTTGGAGAGGCCTATTAATACCCCATCTCTTTGGGTTTTTGACTAAGATTTTCAGAGCCAAAAATTCCAGATCTCTTCTAGTATTTTAAACAAAAAGTTTTTGAATCAAATTGCTATTCTTTGTTTTGTTTTCAAGGGTTTTGGAAAAATCAAAGAAAACTAGGTTTTTGGGATATTGTTTTGGATTTTCATTTCTATCATTTACAAGAGATTTCCCAAGTAGTTTTTCTTTGTTATTTGATTTCCAAAAGCACCTTGATTTCCACTTGAGCTATATCACTCTATCCTATCTATTTAGGATCATTTATTTTGTGGGAAAAGAGATTGAGTTTGTGGTCTTTGAGATCACCTTGTTGTAAACCCTTTCTTTATGGGTGCTCCCTCTTGGTAGAGGTTGAGGTTGTTGTTTACTCACTCTTGGTGAGGTGGAGTTGGTGTTCGTTTGTATCCCTCTTAGGTAGAGGTGATTTGTTTTTGTTTGGCTACGGGCCTACCCCTCTTGTGTGAGGTGGTGATTGTTTGCCTCGGTGGAGGTTGTTGTTTGAGAGAGGAGTTCGGTACTCCCTTGTTGTACAAAATCCTCCTCGGTGGAGGTTCCCTCAGTGGGAGTCCTCGGTGGACAAGTTAGTGGATTAGAAATCCTTCTCGGTGAAGGCGGGGACGTAAAGCTAGGGGCTCGAACCTCGAAACACATCTTTGTCTTTGCGTTTGATCTATTGACTCTCAACTCTCTCTCTTTATTATTGTGCCTTGCATCTATTCATATTGCTCATTCATATTATATGCTTGGTTTGTTTGTGTGTGCCTCACTTGTGCTTAACCACGAGAGCTTCATATAGCACCTCAACTCTTATTCTGAGGAATCAAGAGGAGTTAGTCCAGAGCCCTTCACGGGAAATTCGGCTACACTCGTTGGTTGCACTAAATGTAGATTACAATTAAGTTTTAATTTCCGCATTTAGTTTCTAGATTAGCCATATCACCTATTCACCCCCCTCTAGGTGATTTCAATTGGTATTAGAGCCTACGCTCCTGATACTTAGGTTTAACAACCTAGGAGTGAGATCCTGTTTGCTAATCTACATTTGCATTTGCACATACATTTGTTTGCACACACCGATGGATTGCTTTTCACCTCCCATGTTCGATGTCTCCAACATTGACACATCGAAATATAGGATGTCCATGTATTTGAAGACCCTAGGTTTGCATGTTTTCCTTGCCGCTACCAAGAATGCTTTCTTGGTAACAGCAATCATATAGGGGCCAATGCACAAGCCCTTGAGGCTATTAGAAGCACGCTTAACAAAGATTATCTTATGCTTGTTTCTAACCTTGATTCTGCTTTTGTAGTGTGGAACAAGTTGACCACCTCCACCTCCAAGCTTCAATTGCCAATCTAACCGGAGGATGAATCTAGTGGAAAATCCGAACAACGATGCTATATGGTCCAAGGGAATGACTCCCTTGAGGTACATTCGGATACTCATCTAGATAGAGCTAGCACTTCATTTGATGATCATGTTAGTATGGATGCCAATGCTTTGAATGAAGAGTTATCTATTATTTGTGAGAATCTCCTTGAAAAATATAAAGTTTTGAAAAGAAAACTTGTAAATTAAATAATGAAAAAGAGGATTTGTTTTCAAAATTTGACTTGGTTTTGCAAGAGAAAGTTGAAATTTCTAATGAGAGGGGTTCATTGAAATCTCAACTTGAACTTATTTTAAAAGAAAATGAACTTTAAAATCTAAAAATGATTGTAATGATGTTTTGAAGAAAAATAAAGTTTTAACTTCAAAACTTGACTTTGTTGTAAAAGAAAATGATTCTTTAAAATTGAAAATTGCTTCTATTTCCAAGGAATTGGAAATTGTTTTAAAGAAAAATATTGTTTTGAAAAATGATTTAAATTCACATGTTTGCCATGCTAGTGTAACTCCTTCATCTAGCTCATCTATTGCATGCCACACTTCTTCTTTAATTGAAAAAGATATATCTATGCTAAAAAAGAATGTAGATTGTTTGGGCTCCACTTTGTTCCAATGTGTCAAGAGCCATACACGTTTGGAAACTTTGTTTCGAAAGAAACAAGTTCCATCTATGCATGCACACCATACACGGCATACACATGCTTCTCACGGTCACCACCATCACACCATGTATGCTCAATTGTACACTTGTACACATTGTGGATGTAAGGGCCACCTTTCTAAATTTTGTTTTGATCGTATACATGTTTGTAATTTAGGAAATAAATTTGTTTGGGTTAGGAAAGATGCTAACCCCCATGGACCCAAAAGATATGGGTACCAAAGACCACCCTATTGTATTTGATATAGGTGTGGTCTCTCACATGACGTGAGAGTAGCGGTACCTTGGAGTGGATGCGCTCCAAGCTTCATGAGGACTATTTGGATGCATCACATTCAAGGGAAGTTTGGTGGGAGGACCACCTTGGTTTGGAGAACTAGAGAAGTGCCCTCATCGGTTTTGGTATCGATCTCTAACTCCCGTTTATATTTGCATGCTTTTCATGTTCATCATTTTATAGCATGTTTTGTTGTTTATAGATTATTATGTTAATGCCGTGATTATTAGATCATTGACATGCATGTATAGCATTTGAGATACCTATGTTTTATATGGACCATTATTTTTGTGTTCTCACCATTGCTTAGGTATTATGTATATCATAGGTCTAATAGCATGTGGATTTACATAATGATCGGTTTTGTGTTTATCTTGTTTTATGCTTCATGTTTTGAATATATATTTAGATGTTAGTTTTCATTAAAACTAGGATATATACTTGTACAAATAGTGGGCCACAAATAGATCATTATATATTTGTACTTGAATGCTTATTTGTACCCATTAGATGTGCTAGTATGGTCTAGTTTTGATGATTCATGCATTTGACTTGTATTCCTATTTTTGTTTTCATGTTCATGTATTTTTGTTTAACTTTATGTATATGTCCATTTTATCCAAACTATTAATTATACATATACATCCTTTGAGCCACGTGCCTTCATGCAAATATTTTTATGGACTCGTTGTGTTTGGATATGTATGTATACCTTAGTTTGTATAAGACATACATATGCCTTGAAGATTAAATAATTTCTGATGATTTTCATGTTTTAAGGAATATTGAGCTTAATTGAATATTTTCATGATCATGTTCTTCACATTGTATTTGTACACTCACCTTTCTTGTTTACTCATGTTTGTTTTCATGAGTCATATTCATGCTTCATTGATTATGAGTGTTGGCTATCATGTGAATTTCATGTTTTATGAAAAATGTTTTTGTTTTATTCCTTGCTTGAAGGATTTCGTACTAGTTAACAAGTTTTTCCATTTAACTAGTTCGTATTCTTCGTTATGGTAGATGTTTTTAAACGTACTATATTTTTAAATCTATTTTTGAAAACTCCTACCTTCTACGGGCGGTTGGATGGGCGGACATGCTCAATTATACTTTATAGTGAAAATCATTTTAAACTTGAACATGAATGGGCGGTAGGTTATATGAGATATACACTTGATATTATTGTTGTTTCAATTGGTATTATTGGATTCTTTCAATTGGTATCAATATTGACATTTTTGTATACTCATATATTTTTTATGTATGTATGCATATTCTTCAAATAGTATCAATTTCGATTGGTATCTAATTTTTCATACATATATATATATTTGTTTATGCTAAGCTTGAGTTTTAATGATCATCATGTTTCAATTGATTAGTTTTCAATTGGTATCTTAAACAAGCTTAAGCATCATTTTATTTGGTATTTTATAAAGGGGAAGAAAACTCGTATTTTATCTTTCAATTAGTATTTGGTTTACCATTGGTTTTGTATTCCACTCCTTTGCTTTATGATAGAAAATAATAATTTCAATTTAGTATCATATGTTTAAAAGGAATAATACTTTAAATTGGTATCAAGATTGTATTTGTTTTCTCAAAATTGGTATCAAGATGCTTATTTGTTTACTCAATTGATATCAAACAAATTAGGGCTGTGACCCCTTTATTGATTCTTTGTTTCGAACAAAAAAAAGGGGAGAAGAATGTTTTGTTTTTACTTGGACCCCTTTGTTGATGATTGACAAAAGGGGGGAGAAGTATTTGAGTTTATATGCATGTTTTATATGCATGTTTTGTTTTATTTATTAGTTTATCGTTTAATTATTTAATTGGTATCAAGAGCTTTATTTAAGAGCATGTTTTTATTGGTATCAAGAGCACGTTTTATGCATGATGCATTTCATATGTTTGGTATCAAGAGCATGTTTTTGTATTTGGTACCTTGTTTTATGCATGTCTATGCATACATGTTTGTGAGCTTACATTACATATATTTATTGTTTATTCCTATGCATGAGTTAAGGGGGAGCTTCTTTGAAGCTTAACTTTAATTCATGCATATATAACTCCATGAGTTTTGTCATCATCAAAAAGGGGGAGATTGTTGGCCTAGAGGCCTTCCACTCTAGTTTTGTTGATGATTAACCCATGTAGTTATGTTTACTAATAATCTTGTGATGTTTAGTTTCAGATCATTAATCAAGATATTAGTTGGTGATTAGCTTCAACAAGATGGTTTGGAAGCTTTCACGAGGTGATTCCAGAGCCCGAGCATCAAGATCATATATAGCACTCGTTGGAGTCAAGCTCGGTGGATCACGTTTTTGGATCGAGTCGGCTTGAAGACAGAGTTCGTCAAGAAGACTTAGGCATCCATAGTTTAGTGTGTTTTACATTCATGTGTAAAGATTAGATAGTTGATAATGCTCAAGTTCACAATACACACAAGTTTTATGTTTTGGAATTGGTTTTCATGAATAGATTGATCAAAACAAGTTTAAATGGTTTTTATGTATATTAGATGTGTTCGATATACATATATGCTTCATATATTAGACAAACTTATTTTGATATGCCTATTCATGAGTTTTAGAAAAAATCAGATTTCCTATTAAAAAATCCAAGTTTGGTAAAATACAGTTTTTGGTTTTTGATAATATTTGCAAGACACAAAAATGGTTCAAAATGTTTGATATTTGTCTTGAAATATTTATCACAAGTTTGTATATCCATGTAAAATGACAAAACTATTTTTATGGATTTTTAGAAAATTTATGGGATTTATTAGAATAATTTTTAACCCTATTTTCTGACCTAGAACAGTGCCTGACAGGCTCTGTCGGTCGACCGCACAGTCGACCGAACCAGGAGCAGGTCGACCGGGCGGTCGACCGACTTGCACAGCCTGTGCACGTCTGGCCTGGCATTAGGGCCGGTCGACCGGGCGGTCGACCGGACCAGAGAGCTCTGCTCTCTGTTTTTGGGCGGTCGACCGGGCGGTCGACCGGCTTCCTCCAACGTTCAAAAATATGACCGTTGGCGGTCGGTCGACCGCCAGCTGTTCTGGCTGACAATAAACAGCCAACGGCTATTTTTTGGAGAGGCCTATTTATACCCTATCTCTTTGCGTTTTTGACTAAGATTTTCAGAGCCAAAAATTCCAGATCTCTTCTAGTGTTTTAAACAAAAAGTTTTTGAATCAAATTGCTATTCTTTGTTTTGTTTTCAAGGGTTTTGGAAAAATCAAAGAAAACTAGGTTTTTGGGATATTGTTTTGGATTTTCATTTCTATCATTTACAAGAGATTTCCCAAGTAGTTTTTCTTTTTTATTTGATTTTCAAAAACACGTTGATTTCCACTTGAGCTATATCACTCTATCCTATCTATTTAGGATCATTTGTTTTGTGGGAAAAGAGATTGAGTTTGTGGTCTTTGAGATCACCTTGTTGTAAACCCTTTCTTTGTGGGTGCTCCCTCTTTGGTAGAGGTTGAGGTTGTTGTTTACTCCCTCTTGGTGAGGTGGAGTTGGTGTTGGTTTGTATCCCTCTTCGGTAGACGTGATTTGTGTTTGTTTGACTACAGGCCTACCCCTCTTGTGTGAGGTGGTGATTGTTTGCCTCGGTGGAAGTTGTTGCTTGAGAGAGGTGTTTGGTACTCCCTTGTTGTACAAAATCCTCCTCGGTGGAGGTTCCCTCGGTGGGAGTCCTCGATGGACAAGTTAGTGGATTAGAAATCCTTCTCGGTGAAGGCGGGGACGTAGAGCTAGGGGCTCGAACCTCGAAACACATCTTTGTCTTTGCGTTTGATCCATTGACTCTCAACTCTTTCTCTTTATTATTGTGCCTTGCATCTATTCATATTGCTCATTCATATTATATGCTTGGTTTGTTTGTGTGTGCCTCACTTGTGCTTAACCACGAGAGCTTCATATAGCACCTCAACTCTTATTCTGAGGAATCAAGAGGAGTTAGTCCAGAGCCCTTCACGGGGAATTCGGCTACACTCGTTGGTTGCACTAAGTGTAGATTGCAATTAAGTTTTAATTTTCGCATTTAGTTTCTAGATTAGCCATATCACCTATTCACCCCCCCCTCTAGGTGATTTCAGCTTCTTGAAAATCAGATTGAGAACATCCATCACACTAGAAGCTTGGAGTAAGCTAGGACATATCTGACGCTGGTCGAATAGCTGAGGATATGCCTGAGGTAACTAAGGACCCTGGAGAAGGCTAGCCTGATGGACGAGGCTCAGTCGATGCTGAATAAAGTCCTCACTGCTCAAGAACATGAGAGGAAAGAGATGGAGGAGCAAATGGCTGAATAGGCCTGTCATCTTCATAACTTCCAAGCCAGCTACCAAAGATTGGTCGACGATTCTAGGGAATCCGAGGTCGTCACCAAGAATGCAGAGCAAGTCAATACTACTGCTCGGGCGGCTATTGCCAAGGTGCAAGACTTAATTAAACTCAATGAGTAGAAGTTTGCTACTGCCAGAGAAAAGCTGGAAGAGCTAGAAGCTGCCAAGAAGCTGGTCCAAAAGATCTTACAGTCCATTCTTCCAAGTTGGAGTCTCTTCAAGCGCAGCTGGCTATGAAGAGATTCTTATCAGAGGAAGAGTTACGGGTTCAAGCTTGGAAAGAAGTTGAGAAGGCACGCCAGCAGTAGATGCAGCGCCTTCGGGAACGGATCTATTCTTTGGCGGAGCAGGATTAGCCCTCTTCCATTTTGTATCTTGCCATTTTTTTATAACACTCCATTTGTCAAATAAGAGAGTGCCTGTATTACTTTTATCATTTTGATTTAAATAATAAAAGTTATAAAATTTGTCTCTCATCTTCATTCTTTCTTTACATTTGAGAATCAGACGAACTCTTTGTTGCGCGGGTGAACGCAGCTTTCATAGACGCGACCCTTGAATATTGTGGAAACGCAGTCCTTTGTTGAGACACAGCTATGAATGATAGAGAAGAAACTTAGGCAGAACTGAGTTTGTGACTGAGACGCAGCTCTGACTTGTAGGAGAGACGCGACTCTGATTCTTTTTGAGAGATGCGGTTCGATTGGTTGAGAGAAACACGACTCTGAATCATTGAGAGAAACGCGACTCTATCTCATTGAGAGGACGCGGCTTGATTCGTTGAGAGGACGTGCTCTGAATCATTGAGAGAAATGCGGCTCTGTCTCATTGAGAGGAGGTGGCTCTGATTCATTTAGAGGACGCGGCTCTGAATGTTAAGAGAAACACGGCTCTGAATCATTGAGAGAAATGTGACTCTGAACTTTCTAGAAATACAGGCCTGCGTTCTTCAATTTAATGGAAGGGACACAGTCTTCAGACTTGTGAAGCGACGCGGACTTTAGAATACGGCCTTCGAAGCGTCACATGCATTTTGACGCGAAGATTTTGCTGGATCTTTCAATGCTAAGTCAGCGTTTGACGGTTAGGAACGCGCGTCTTTGTCATTTCCCAGAGCAAAAATCCACGTCTCACTCAGACTAGATTTGGTAGTCGCGTAGGAATTAAGGCTACTAATTTTAACGTTTAAGATCAGCTTTGATTTTTATGCCATTAATTAAGGGCCATTTAGTGAGCCTATAAGTAGGCCACAGCCTTTTAACAGTCATTCATCTTGACTGTTTTCCTTCGCGGGCATATGCTCTGAAGAACTCCCTCTTGATTGTTCTCCTTCCCTTCAAGGGCATGTGCTCTAAAGAACAAAAAGAACCTAAAGCTTCAATGATTTCTTTCAATCTTCTTCGAAGATTACCACTATTAAGTGATTTCAAGATTAAAAAGCATTGCTTTAAGTACTTTCACGACCGTGCCTTGACAAATAAAGTCAAACTTCTAGAGAACATTTCTTCAAGTAGGAAATGGCTTTTGCCGTGATAAGGCTCGGTCTTCTTGAAGCTCTGCCATCACCAGTCATGAAGAGACTTCATCTCTTGATCCCTTCCTGAAATCTCTTTCTTTGAAATTCATGTGTCCATTTTCTGCAAACACATTTTTCGTGTTACCTGATGAAACACGGGCTTGTTGACTTCAAAGCCTATGTCTCAAGTTCGTCAGATGCGAGTGTGGTGAGCTTCGTATTTTGAGAGTTGAAACACGAGTTTTGTATATGAAGCTTGCATTTGGGGTTCTTGACTTAGAAAATTTTAAGCCTGCTCTTTTACGATCTCTGGACGCTAATGTGACATGCTCCATGTCTTGAGCTCCAGATGCGGGCCTGCGTCTGGAGCAATTTCAGAGAGTTTTAAGGCCCGAGTCCGCGTCTTTGATATATGCTCGCGTCTCAATTAGCAGATTCGAGTCTAATATCAGACTGCATTTGGGTCCATATTTTCTATCTCCACGTCTGTGAGATTCGCGTCTGTAGTTCATGACTTCAGCCCCGCATTTGTGCTTCTGGCTTTCTATTTTCTATCTTTGCAGAATTTAACCTTTGTTTTTTTTTTAGGTCCTGACCATATCGATGGTGCTGGTTCCAGCGTCTTTATCGGGTTCATAGGAGAAAATTTAGATCAGCCAGCTTATTCGATTGGCGAGCACTCAGGAAGTTAGAGCTTCTTATAAAGGGTAGGGAATATCCGCGCGGTTGTCAATACACATCAAGGCCTTATTGGACATGATGCACCAGTAATGTCTCAGATTCTTCCTAGTCACGTGTTCATGGTGCATTTGAAGGTCACAGAAAAGAGGACATCACCAGTAAGGTCTCGGATCTTCCCTTCATAAATCCTACTCAAAGAAGTGATAGCGACGAAAAACCCATGCTCATTTGATGACTTCCTAGTGGTGGAGCTTCCCGTTAAGCGAAGGATTACGGCCTTGTGAAGACCTTCGCACCAGTTTGTTGGGTGGAATCTGAATGCTCCCCTGGATTTCAACCCCGAGAAACACTCTTGTTCTCAAGAGGAGAGGAAGTTGATCCGCTGTTCCCGGCCATAGTCAAGAGGACAAGCTTTGTGTATCTTCAATGTTTTGAGGAGTGAGTGCAACCTTTCGCTGAGCAAGAGGGACTTCTTTGTACTTCTTTATTGTAACACTCATATCTTATTGTAAAAGAGAGTGTTTTGTGTCACTTTTATATTTTTGAATATCAATAAAAGTGACACTTTTTCTGTCTTGACTTCCTTTTTTGTATTGAAAATCAGACAAGTAAAAGTGATTTCCCTTGATTTTCTAGAAATGTAACATTTTAACTTAGCAAGTCAAGTTAGAAAAATCCCATTTAAGAAATTTGAAGATTACTTTTAGAGGTGTGATGTTAACTTGACAGGAGTGAAATAGGGAACTTGCCAATCTATGGATGAGAATGGCAACAGAAATTTTCAACCTGTGAAGATTGTAACTGAGTCTTTATCAGAAGTTTAGTATTAACGTAATTAGGACTCAGCTGGAGATTTGATGGAAATACAATTAGAAGTATGATATTAACCTAATAGTGATTTAAGTGGGCCTGCGATTCTATTGACGAGAATAGCAAGTAAGACTAGACCAGTTGAGGATCTAAGAAAAATTTTTACCGTTAGAGGTGTGATATTAACTTAACGGGTTGGATAAAATCTTGTCAGAGGTGTGATATTAACTTAACAAGGATGTGAGCTAGTGGTCTGATGTCTAACTTAGCTCCATTGGAATTTCAGTACCATTTGAGAAAACTAAAAATACCACTATCATAGGGGTAGTGTTAACTTAACAGTAGAGGTAATGCTAGAGGTATGATTTTGAACTTAGCATTGTTATCTCGACTTGGATACGAGAGTTTGAGGGAAAGTCATTGTCATAGGTATATTGTTGAACTTAATAATGAACTGGATGCTAGAGGTGTGATGTTAAACTTAGCATTGCTCATCTCAACTTCGATATGGAAGCATGAGGAAAAGTCATTGTCATAGGTGTATTATTGAACTTACAATGAACTGGATGTTAGAGGTGTAATGTTAAACTTAGCATCGCTCATCTCAGCTTTGATTAGTCTACAAATTCTGCATTTTTATGTCGCATTTTCCCACCAGTTTATGAATAAATAGTCGGTCTAATACGTGTTTTGGTCTATATTGCAGGTACAACCAAAGTTCAAGGGCAAAGATGGAATAAGAGGCTAATTCAGCTCAATTTATGCTAATTAATCCCGCATTACTTGGAGGCCAAGCAAGGGATCATCTAGAAGTTACATTGAACCTAGCCTCTCGCGCACATCAGACGGATCTGCGGTCGAAATTACCCGAAATTGGATATATCTGGAAGCAGCTAGAAGCCAGACGAACGCGCGGACCAAATCTGGGACCCACCTCCTTGGAATTGCCGCAAAGGCGCGGCAAAGGCGTGGCAATTCTGGGGAGCCACGCATCGATTTTTGACGCGTGGCCCCGTCTCGTCTTACAGAGTCTTCTGAGGCCTATAAATACCCCTGCAATTGCCCAGAGCGTAAGCAGTCTTCGTTTTTAGGAGTAGGTCCAGATTTTAGTGTAGTGTAGGTGAGAGTTCTTCATTTTCTTGTATTTTCTTTTCTTTTTCTTAGATCATTGTAGTAGGGCTGAGTGATTCATAGAGAGAGATAGTGAGGGATTAATGTAATAGAGAGTGACACTCTATGTAAAGGTACCTCCTTTCTCTTCCATTGTAATCTCTATCTTCTACATGATTTCTTGCTAACTTTTTCTTCTCATGGCAATCTAACTACTAACCACTAACCATCTAACCACTTACTTGATAATCCACATGAATCGGGTTGCCTCTACAAGGCCTTGTTCTTGCAAGAGCCATTGATGGCCAAAGATGATGGGTTCTAACAATCTAACTTGCTAACTTGCTAACTTGCTAACCAAGCTTACTCTCTTTTATTTTCATGCTCTTTAATTTCATGCTAGTAGTGTAATGAGTGATGCTTGTAATAGCTTGTTCTTGTTGCAATGTTTTGATTGTTATGAACCATCCATGAGCCATGCTTTGTATTGCTTCTTGAAGATAAGGATTGTGATGGCCGAGGATCAAATGTGAGGCAACTATCTCGAAGAGGTTAGTATGGTTAGTGGAGTACTTAGTAGTTAGTAGCCATGAGTTTTCTTTTACCTTTGTTTTAGAAATCGTTTTCCAAATTCTTTTCTCATTTTTTATCGGTGTTTTCATCGCCTTCTTAGTTTACCTTGTTCCATCTTCTTCACTTCTCTTTTGGCTTTTACATCGCCGTTTTCATCGCTCTCCTCACCTACCACATTCTGGATTTTCTTTTCTTTTCTTTTTCATTCTCTTTTTCATTCTTTCAACATAGAAGAATTGTTAACATCTGACGTGACTAGAGACTGTTAATGCTTCTATCGCCTCCCTTCCCTGTGGATACGACCCGTTAAGCCAATGCTATAACGGAAGTATCGAGGGTATACTAAGCACATTTGAGCTTTTCATTTGATTTCATAAATACACATTTTGAGTGCTTGTTTTCCACCCCGATCAAATTTTTGGCGCCGTTGACGGGGAAGGGAATGGTTTTGATGTCACGTTTTGTTAACATTTGTCTTCTCTGTTTTGGTGTGCAGGGCAATATTTTTAGGTGCTTAACATTGCAGTACATAAACTAGTTTTGCCTCTCCCTGCTCTAGAAAGCAGGGCCCCAGATTTGGAAGGAAAGCCGCGAAACCGCGACTTTTGCCGCGCCACCGCGGCCATTGTGCAATAATTCTGTATATTGTTTATTCTGGGATGTGTATCTTGTAATAGCTAGTGATTTATGCTGCTATCTTTCTGCTTTGCTTATCTACACACCCCAAAAAAATAAAAGAACTAAAATATGGTATTTGGACGCGTTTAAAACGGTTTAGACATTTGCATTTAGGCACGTGTCAATTCAATTCTAATATACTGTATTTTGTTCTGTTGTTGTGTTCTGGATGGAGATGTACATATGGCATTGCATATAGCATAGGACAAACACGTGGGTGATTTATCGCTTTGTGTTATATTCTTGTCTATATTGCACACTTGCACTGAATTTAAGGGCAAAACCCAAACAAGATAAGGTGGGATTTAATCACCCTTCCTTAGCCCAAAAATCATCTCCCCACTCACACAACCCAAGCCCTAATAAAATTTGAATAGACGTTGGCCCTTAGGGACATTTCATCTAGGTCTAGGTCAACCCTCCTCTTGGCTTGGTTTTGATTTTTTTTGTTTTCTTTTTGTTTGTTGTTTGATTCTTTCTTTTTTGTGATTTTTTGTGTGAAATGGCATTCAACAAAAATAATTCTTTCAATCCGAATATGAATCCATATTTCACACCAACTCCATATGATTCGGATAATTCCAACCTGGCGTTTTCTAATATGCACCAACCAAATATACCGGGTTGGCCTTATCCGAATCAATACAACCCATACCCACATTCTAATAACTATAATTTCCAAAATAATTTCAACTCGTCACAGAGTAATTGGGGATTCAAGTCCCCCGAGTTTAATTATCAACCTCCTTGTCCCCCATGTCCACCTTGTCCATCATATTCACATTATCCACAATATTCATTCCCCGATTCCGCTTCATATACTCCTTTTTCTGGACCTCCCATTGAAGAAAAATATGAGTTACAAAGGAGTATAGAAGCCAATCTACAAGAGGCCGAGCAACAAATTCAGAAAATGAGGGCCTCTCCAATTCCACAACATTTTCAAGATTCATACTCAGTTCCACCAGTCCAAAATAGAAGACCATCAATTTTGGAAATGAGTATGCGTGAGTCCAAACAAAAATCACAAAATCTGATGGACTCACAATTCACCACCAATTCCAAAACAACACTGCATCTCTTCAACAAAACGATGAACTAATGACTTATAAAAAGATGCTTGAATTCATGACTCAGGCTCAAAATGCTCGTAACCATGACATAGATATGATGATCCAAACTCTTCATTCTCATCCTATTTCTAATGTCACAAACCATTCTGTCAAAGCCAAAGAGTCATGTTGTTTTGAAAATCAAGATTCAATTTCAGCACATCCACCTAAACTTGTCCAAACTTCAAACCCCATTGCCATTTTGGCAAGTTTTCCTTTTACTGAAATTGAACTTGAACATGAATATGATCCTGAACTTCCACTTGATGATTCAATTACTTCATGATTCAATTATGACTCCAGTATCTTTACCTGATTTCACTCCATTTCCCGAGTCATTATTGAATCCTGTACCCATCCATTGTGAAATTGAATCACCAATCATTCATGATGATCATATTGAACTTGACCAATTTCATACTTTTGAAAGTCCATTTGATAAATTGGTAGGTTCTCAATTTTGTGGAATTGAACTCAATGTGGAATGTGACTTTGACCCTCAAGTTTGTGATTTAGTTCAAATACCTGAATCATTATTGACTCCTGTATTGTTACCCAATTTGAGTAACATTTTAGAGTCAGTTTTGATTCCCAACCCTCCTGAACTTGAATCACTAATCTTAGATAGTCACATTCCATCATGGGGAAATGAATTTGGACCTGAGCTTCATTTTCTTAATTTGGACCCACTTCCTGAACCGATCTCGACTCCCGAACCTCTACTTGACTTGAGTCTTTTTTTCTGAGTTGATATTAGTTCCTGTGCCTCCTGAGTCCAAATCAATCATTTCATCTTTTCATACTCCATTCTGGGACAAGGATCTTGATAAATTTGATTCTGAAATTATTTTAAAAATTTGGAAATTAGATGGGGTAGAATTTTTAATAAAAATCATGCATGCATACATCTTTCTAGTGGGTTGTATCATGGAGGTTTCTGGTGGATTCCTTCGGACTCCACGAAATAATGATTGGGCCGTCTTTCGTGGACCAATCAGGCCGCCACCGGAACCACCACCTTGAGATAATTTTTTCCTTCCCTCTCTATTTTGTTTCATGCATACATATTGAAAATCACCTAGAGGGGGGGTGAATAGGTGAATATGCTAATCAAAGGGCAATTTAAAAATTAAAGCTACAACAGTCACCAAACAAGAATCACAAGATGAATGCAAGCAAGTAAGTATGACAATGATTATGATGAGCAAGAATAAGAGCAAGTATAGTAAAGTAAAGAGTGCAAGAAAGTAAACCAATCGCAAACACAAGGATATGTTATCGAGGTTCGAGCACCCAGCTCTACTCCCCGCCTTCCCCAGAAGGATTCTAGCTACTTCACTATCACACAGACAGTTACACAATCACTGCAGTACCCAACACACAGGAGTACCCAATTTCACAAAGCTCAAGTACAAATTATCTCTGAGTAGTCAAAAGACCACAAACTCTCTCTTTCAAATATCTCTTCCCTTACAAAGGTCCTTAGAGAATATTGAGTAGGAATGAAGCTCTTGTGTAAGGTGAAAAGAAAAATTAAATCAGAGAGTATCACAAAAACCAATTCAGAAAATGAGTGAGAATATTAGCACAAAAACCAAGAAACAAGCTCTTTTGAATTTCTCAAACTTTTGAATTTTTCTCTTGAAAATTGTTGTGGTAACCAATCTCTCCCCAAACACCTCTATTTATAGGAGAGGGCTAGGGTTTAAGGATAAAACATAATTACTGATGTTTAGGAGGTAATTAGATCAAAATATATCCTTAAACGAATTTTTTTAAACACAAAAGACAAAAATAAACAGCTCTTAAAAATCTGCCTGTTACTGTTCAACGACTACATCGGTCGACCAGGCCGGTCGACCGGTAGTACAAAATTTCGACCATTACAGGCTATCGGTCGACCGACCCGGTCGACTGATACAAACTGTGACTCAAAATAAATATCGGTCGACTGCCCCGGTCGACCGACAGACATCCACACGGATACGTGCATTCTGCCAGGACCTCGGTCGACTGGTCCGGTCGACCGGACCAGCCTGACACAGACTCGGTCGACTGTCAGTAGACTGCCGGTCGACCGGATCAGGTCAGAAAACGAAATAAAGACAGAATTTTGAGAAGAAAAATATTTTTAACAAAACTATTTTGAACAGGAATTCAGTATGTAATATAAAAAGAAATTTGTAGAAGAAAGATTTTGTACTAAAATATTTTTGTATATTTTATAGGAAATAAACTAAGAAATAGTATATGCGCAAAAACGTGTGTGATTGAGCTTCAAACCTAATCTCTATTCTTTAACAAGCTATAAAACTAAAAATACAAAACCTAAGGACCTCTGAGCAATCTTCACGTCTTTGAGCCATCCAATGCCTTGCTAGTGCCTTCTCTTCTATGATCCTTCCTTGATGAGCAAATTGCCTTCATTGCTATGTGGAACTTAGAAGTTTTTGCAACAGTGAAGCGAATGAACTCTAAACATGGTACAAAACCTGAAACTTATCTTAAACAAAATCATTAGTACCAAATAGCACTAATTTGGTTTGTCATCATCAAAACACAAAAACAATTGGAGAGTGTAACCTCTTGGGCTAACAATCTCCCCCTTTTTGATGATGACGAAACAAATAGGCTATTAACAAAAATATAGGGAGGAGAAAACTCCCCCTCAAATTATGCTATAATTAAAAACACAATAATATGCTCTAGATACCAATAATTGAAATGATGCACCAATTATTGAAACCAATTGAAACAAACAATAATATGCTCTAGATACCAATTTAAACTAAAATACAAAAACTCATAAAACATATAAATTCATATGGAACCAAGACCAAATGAACTTATTTTTGTCCATGTAACTTACTCTCCCCCTTTTTGTCATACATCAAAAAGGGTTATGAAAAACATGTCTATTCAATAATACAAACATTAAGTTCTCCACAAATAAACGAAAATCTAGCAAAATCAAGGGGTTTAGTGAAAATATCGGCTAGTTGTAAATCCGTGGAAACATAATCAATATCAATATCACCTTTCTCAAAATGATCTCTAAGAAAGTGATATCTAATCTCAATGTGCTTGGTCTTACTATGTTTATTTGCATTTTTGGTTAAATGAATAGTACTACAAATATTTTAATATTTTTATAATGCAAATCATAATCAAGGAGAGTATGTTTCATCCAAAGGACTTATGCACAACAAGCCCCCGCGGCAACATACTCCGCCTCGGCGGTTGATAGAGCTACGGAATTTTGCTTCCTAGAGGACCATGAAACAAGACAATTACCAAGAAATTGACATGTCCCACTAGTACTCTTTCTATCTACTCTACAACCTGCATAGTCGGCATCCGAATAACTAATCATAGAAAAATCTCCGGTTTTCGGATACCAAAGACCTAATCCAATCGTTCCCTTAACATATCGAATAATGCGTTTTACGGTAATTAAATGAGACTCTTTGGACACGATTGAAATCTAGCACAAAGACACACACTAAACATGATATCCGGCCTACTTGCTGTTAAATATAAAAGACTACCTATCATGCTTCTAAATAATTTAATATCAACATTTTTACCTTGGTCGTCCTTATCAAGCTTGGTTGTAGTTGCCATGGGAGTGTTGCAAGCTTTAGCGTCTTCAAGTCCAAACCTCTTCATGAGTTCCTTAGCGTATTTGGCTTGAGAGATGAAGTTCCCATCATGCAATTGCTTGACTTGGAGTCCAAGAAAGAAGTTGAGCTCATCCATGGAGGACATTTCAAATTCTTGTTGCATTACCTTTTCAAAATCCTTGCATAAAACTTCATTAGTAGAACCGA
Source organism: Agave tequilana (assembly GCA_038442645.1). Taxonomy (NCBI): domain Eukaryota; kingdom Viridiplantae; phylum Streptophyta; class Magnoliopsida; order Asparagales; family Asparagaceae; genus Agave; species Agave tequilana. Next base: position 120,225 of record JAVJIF010007799.1, on the reverse strand, counting down.
AGATTATATCATCAACATAAATTTGGACAATTAAATATCATTATCAACATGCTTAGTGAATAGAGTAGTGTCTACTTTACCTTTAATAAAATCATTTGAAATTAGAAAACTTGAAAGTCTTTCATACCAAGCTCTTGGAGCTTGTTTTAAACCATACAAAGCCTTATCAAGTTTGAAAACAAAATCGGGATGAACATGATCAACAAAACCGGGAGGTTGAGCAACAAAAACTTCTTCATTAAGAAAACCATTTAAAAATGCACTTTTTACATCCATTTGAAAAAGTTTAAAATTTTTAAAAGATGCATAAGCTAGTGTTATCCGTATGGCTTCAAGCCGTGCTACGGGTGCAAAGGATTCCTCAAAGTCGATTCCCTCAACTTGAGTGTAACCTTGGGCTACTAACCTAGCTTTATTCCTAATGACATTTCCGGACTCATCCAACTTATTCCTAAAGATCCACTTAGTACCAATTATTGGTCTATCGTGGGGCTTAGGAACAAGGTGCCAAACTTGGTTGCGCTCAAATTGATTGAGTTCCTCTTGCATGGCAAGCAACCAATATGGGTCCTTCTCGGCTTCGAGAATGCCTTTGGGTTCAAAATGAGAAATGAAAGCAAAGTTACCACATAGGTCATGGAGTTTGGAGCGCGTTGTGACTCCTTTGGAAGCATCACCCAAGATGAGCTCCTTAGGATGATTTGTAGCGTATCTCCAAGCTTTGGGAAGCGGTTGAGCGCTTTCCTCATTATCCTCTTGAACTTCACCTAAAGGTTCTTGCTTATCTTCTTGAGCGGGTGAGTCCTTCAAGGATAGTTTCTCCATGCTTTTACCTAATGGTTCAATCTCTACAACATTCTCAACAAACACATTAGACTCTTCAAACTTAACATGCATAGTTTCTTCAATAGTTTGTGAAGATCTAATAAAAACTCTATATGCTTTGCTAGTAGAGGAATATCCAACAAAGATAGCCTCATAAGCCTTAGCATCAAATTTACCCAAATTCTCTTTAGTGTTCAAAACAAAACATTTGCATCCAAAAACTTTGAAATATGACACATTTGGTTTTCTAGAAAGATACATTTCAAAAGATGTTTTAGAAGAATTTTTGCATAAATAAATACGATTCGATATATAGCATGCGGTGTTTACGGCCTCGGCCCATAAATATTGAGGGAGGTCGTACTCACTTATCATTGTCCTAGCCATCTCTTGAAGTGTTCTATTTTTCCTTTCAACAACTCCATTTTGTTGTGGAGTCCTAGGACAAGACATTTCATGCTTAATTCCCTTTTCATCACAATAAGTCATGAAGAGTTGGTTAACAAACTCACCACCTCTATCACTCCTTATTCTCAAAATCGGAAAACCTTTTTCAACTCTTTTTCTAAAAATCTTAAAGTGAGAAAAAATTTGATCTTTATTTTGCAAAAAGAAAACCCAAGTGAAACGAGAGAAATCATCAACTAAAACAAATGCAAATCTACTTCCATTTAAGCTTTTAGTTTTAGTTGGTCCAAATAAATCCATATGAATTAATTCTAGAGGTCTAGTTGACATGATATCCTTGATTGGTTTGAAGGAAGACTTGGTTTGTTTCCCAAGTTGGCACGCACCACAAATGCGGTCTTTCTCAAAACTCAAGCAAGGAATACCCTTCACCAATTCCTTTGAATTAATTCTAGAAAGATGTTCAAAAGATGCATGTCCTAATCTTCTATGCCAAAGCCAAGAATTTTCATCAAAAGCATTTAAACATTTAGTAGAACACTCTACATTAAGCATGTCAATTATATAAACATTATCATCACGAAAACCGGTTAAAATACAATCATTCGATTTAACATCAAAAATCTTACAAGTAGAATCATCAAAAACAACTTTAAGGCCACGATCACAAAATTGACTAATACTAAGTAAATTATGCTTTAAACCATCAACAAGAACTACATTTTCTATAATAGGAGATGAACCAATTTGAATATTACCAATACCGATGATGGTGCCTTTGGAATCATCCCCGAAGGTGATGGAGGCACCTTCCATGTACCTTGATAGGGTTGTGAAGTTGTTGATATCCCACGTCATGTGTCTCGAACAACCACTATCAAGGTACCACCGTTCCCTACGTCTTGGAGCCTTGGTGTGTACCTACATCAAACATTTTAGGACTTGATTTTGGTACCCGCATTTTCTTGGGTCCATGAGGGTTAGATCCATTAACCCAAACAAGATTATTTGAACTATGCAATTTATCATAACAAAATTTAGCTAAATGTCCATTTTTGCCACAATAAGTACATCTATACACTCTACCATATTTAAAAGCATAGTGAGTGTGTGATTTGTGAGCATGGGCATTGTGAGCATGAAAAGATTTAGCATGAGAAGTATTATTTGAAGTGTGAGCATGTGGAATTTTAGTATGAGAATCTTTAACATGAGAAGTGTGCTTTTTGGAAAACTTTTCTTCAAGCTTCTTGGTGTTAAAAGCACAATCTTTCAAAACCTTTTCAAAATCAACCATTTTGGTTTTTAAGGAAGAAATTTCTTCATTATCAACAATAGGGGTTTTACCCTTACAAGAAATCTTATAAGCGTCAAATTCATTTTGAATAGAAACAAGATTGGAAGAAAGATCATCTTTTTCTTTTGAAACCAAAGCAAGTTGATTTTTAAGAAAAGCAACTTCTTTTTGTAATTTAAAGCATTCCATTTTCTTGTTATCATAAGTTTCGGAAAGTTCTACAAAAGCATAAACTAGAACTTCCTTACTCAAATCATCATCATTATCATCAAGAGATTGAGGGTTTACCTTGGGTGTGTTTGCCATGAAACACATATTTGCGGTATCCGCTTCTTCTTCTTCGGACTCGCTTTCCGAATCCCATGTTGCCTTGTAGGCTTTCTTTTCTTCCGACTTCCTATGCTTGAAGGAGGAAATTATCTTCTTTTTGAGCTCCGGGCAATCCGCTATCATGTGTCCGGGCTTTCGGCAATTGTAGCAAACTCTTTCCTCCCTTTTGTCTTCAAACTTTCTTTGGAAGTTAAACTTTTTCCTTCGGTACAATCTCTTCATGTTTCGTACAAGGAGGGAGAGCTCCTCATCTTCTTCTTCATCTTCATCATCGTCTTCAAGAGTGGATGAAGACTTGAAAGCTATGGACTTCTTCTTTGTTGGAGCAACCTCTTCTCTTACTTTCTTTCCATCTCATGGGTCTTTAGGTTCCCAATGAGACTAATGATGTCCATCTCATCCTTGTCGTTTAATTCCTTCAAGGTGGTGGCCTTTATCTCCCAAGATAGAGGAAGAGCTCGTATCACTTTGCGCACCTTTTGATCGTTGGAGATGACGTCACCTAAGGAAGAAAGACCATTTGTAATTTTAGTGAAACGAGTAATCATACAATCAATGGATTCATCATCAAGCATTTTAAATGATTCATATTGGGACCTCAAGAGATCTATTTTAGCTCTCTTGACTTGTGAAGTCCCTTCATGCGTGACCAATAAGTGTTGCCAAATCTCATAGGCGGATTGGCAATGAATTACCCGTGTAAGGTCATCCTCATTCAAGGCGGTTAAAAGGGAGTTTTGGGCTTTTGAGTTAGCCTTATATTCTCTAAAGTTGAAGTCGGTCCAAGTGCTCTCATCACTATCGGGTGCTATGTAGGGTTTGGTCAAGGACTTAGCTACCAAGCTACCTAGTGATTGCAAAAATATAGTCATCCTAACCTTCCAAATGGGAAAATTTAGGCCATCAAATTTAGGTGGGGTTTTAATGTTGTCGGCCATATTTACTAGTGTATGAATGGATGAATGAAAATGTTGATTAGTAATATTTTAAGGATCTCTCTATGGATGTTAAGCCAAACCTAGAGTCCAAGCTCTGATACCAATTGAAAATCACCTAGAGGGGGGTGAATAGGTGAATATGCTAATCAAAGGGCAATTTAAAAATTAAAGCTACAACAGTCACCAAACAAGAATCACAAGATGAATGCAAGCAAGTAAGTATGACAATGATTATGATGAGCAAGAATAAGAGCAAGTATAGTAAAGTAAAGAGTGCAAGAAAGTAAACCAATCGCAAACACAAGGATATGTTATCGAGGTTCGAGCACCCAGCTATACTCCCCGCCTTCCCCAGAAGGATTCTAGCTACTTCACTATCACACAGACAGTTACACAATCACTGCAGTACCCAACACACAGGAGTACCCAATTTCACAAAGCTCAAGTACAAATTATCTCTGAGTAGTCAAAAGACCACAAACTCTCTCTTTCAAATATCTCTTCCCTTACAAAGGTCCTTAGAGAATATTGAGTAGGAATGAAGCTCTTGTGTAAGGTGAAAAGAAAAATTAAATCAGAGAGTATCACAAAAACCAATTCAGAAAATGAGTGAGAATATTAGCACAAAAACCAAGAAACAAGCTCTTTTGAATTTCTCAAACTTTTGAATTTTTCTCTTGAAAATTGTTGTGGTAACCAATCTCTCCCCAAACACCTCTATTTATAGGAGAGGGCTAGGGTTTAAGGATAAAACATAATTACTGATGTTTAGGAGGTAATTAGATCAAAATATATCCTTAAACGAATTTTTTTAAACACAAAAGACAAAAATAAACAGCTCTTAAAAATCTGCCCGTTACTGTTCAACGGCTACATCGGTCGACCGGGCCGGTCGACCGGTAGTACAAAATTCTGACCTTACAGGCTATCGGTCGACCGACCCTGTCGACTGATACAAACTGTGACTCAAAAATAAATATCGGTCGACTGCCCCGGTCGACCGACAGACATGCACACGGATACGTGCATTCTGCCAGGACCTCGGTCGACTGGTCCGGTCGACCGGACCAGCCTGACACAGACTCGGTCGACTGTCGGTAGACTGCCGGTCGACCGGATCAGGTCAGAAAACGAAATAAAGACAGAATTTTGAGAAGAAAAATATTTTTAACAAAACTATTTTAAATAGGAATTCAGTATGTAACATAAAAAGAAATTTGTAGAAGAAAGATTTTGTACTAAAATATTTTTGTATATTTTATAGGAAATAAACTAAGAAATAGTATATGCGCAAAAACGTGTGTGATTGAGCTTCAAACCTAATCTCTATTCTTTAACAAGCTATAAAACTAAAAATACAAAACCTAAGGACCTCTGAGCAATCTTCACGTCTTTGAGCCATCCAATGCCTTGCTAGTGCCTTCTCTTCTATGATCCTTCCTTGATGAGCAAATTGCCTTCATTGCTATGTGGAACTTAGAAGTTTTTGCAACAGCGAAGCGAATGAACTCTAAACATGGTACAAAACCTGAAACTTATCTTAAACAAAATCATTAGTACCAAATAGCACTAATTTGGTTTGTCATCATCAAAACACAAAAACAATTGGAGAGTGTAACCTCTTGGGCTAACACATATATCACGATGCATTGAGGACAATGCATGAAATAAGTGTGGGGGAGGGTTTACTAACAAAGAGTTTTTAGATTTTCTTTCTTTTACACTTCTTTTAGAAATAAAAATATATATAATAAAAAAAAACTTTTTGAAATAAGAGACAAAGTTTTGATCTATTTTTAAGAAAATTAAGATGTATCTTAGAATTAAGAAAGCCTTAATTATGACATCTTAAACCTAGTTGAAATAATAGATCTTGTTTGAAATTATAGGCTAAGTAAGAAAAATTGGGGAGATATTCTTATCTTGAATTTTTTGCCTTAGATAAGTATGCACTTCACACTTACACATTTTTGGGATGGAAACAAAGACCAAAAAGGCCATAAAAAAAAGAGAAAAAAAAGAAAAAGAAAAAAAAAGAAAAAAGAAAAAAATATATATAAATAAAACATCACTTATTAAGCTGGATAATTATGCCTCAAGAAGCATGATTATTCACGCCTAACGGTGATAAAGGAAATAAATAATCCCCTTTAGTTTTGTGGTCTTTTTCACTCGAGTCCTTAAACCCGAGGGATGTTTTCTCATCTGGTGCCCTAAGACCGACTGGTTTGGGAGTCATCGGTTATAGGCTCGTTACAAGGGTGAACTAGAAAGCCTAAACTAAGGGAAGAATAAGAAAAAGAAAAAAAATAAATATATATAAATAAATGGCTTGATGGTTAGAGTTGAAATCCCAGAAATCTTCACTGTCACGGTGTGCATACTATCTAGGTTTTATGAAAGATAAAATATTCAATTCAATTTTGAATTCTTACCTTAATTGAAGACAAGATCCTGCATGGAGACTAAGTTTAAGGAAGAATAATTATAGGTGGACTTATGACCTTAGATCGCTTATATTTTTGCAAAAATAGTTTGAAAACATGTCTCTCTTTCAAAATGTGTTTTCAAAACACTAACATTTGTCTTCTTTCTTTATGGATTTTGTGGGTGTAATCCGCTGAAAACCCTCAGGAGACAACACTCCTCCTCTAGGGTACCTAGAGGTTTAACGGCTTGTTGCACACGCTCAGTGCAATCGCGTCACCTGCGAAAGTGGTGTAATAAAATTGGTAGTATAGTTTTTCTTTTCTTTGTTTTGCTCGGGACGAGCAAAAGAATAAGTGTGGGGGTGTGATTAGTCTACAAATTCTGCATTTTTATGTCGCATTTTCCCACTAGTTTATGAATAAATAGTCGGTCTAATACGTGTTTTGGTCTATATTGCAGGTACAACCAAAGTTCAAGGGCAAAGATGGAATAAGAGGCTAATTCAGATCAATTTACGCTAATTAATCCCGCATTACTTGGAGGCCAAGCAAGGGATCATCTAGAAGTTACATTGAACCTAGCCTCTCGCGCACATCAGACGGATCTGCGGTCGAAATTACCCGAAATTGGATATATCTGGAAGCATCTAGAAGCCAGAAGAACGCGCGGACCAAAATCTGGGACCCACCTCCCTGGAATTGCCGCAAAGGCGCGGCAAAGGCGCGGCAATTCTAGGGAGCCACGCGTCGATTTTCGACGCGTGGCCCCGTCTCGTCTTCCAGAGTCTTCTGAGGCCTATAAATACCCCTGCAATTGCCCAGAGCGTAAGCAGTCTTCGTTTTTAGGAGTAGGTCCAGATTTTAGTGTAGTGTAGGTGAGAGTTCTTCATTTTCTTGTATTTTCTTTTCTTTTTCTTAGATCATTGTAGTAGGGCTGAGTGATTCATAGAGAGAGATAGTGAGGGATTGATGTAATAGAGAGTGACACTCTATGTAAAGGTACCTCCTTTCTCTTCCATTGTAATCTCCTTCATCTTCTACATGATTTCTTGCTAACTTTTTCTTCTCATGGCAATCTAACTACTAACCATTAACCATCTAACCACTTACTTGATAATCCACATGAATCGGGTTGCCTCTACAAGGCCTTGTTCTTGCAAGAGCCATTGATGGCCAAAGATGATGGGTTCTAACAATCTAACTTGCTAACTTGCTAACTTGCTAACCAAGCTAACTCTCTTTTATTTTCATGCTCTTTAATTTCATGCTAGTAGTGTAATGAGTGATGCTTGTAATAGCTTGTTCTTGTTGCAATGTTTTGATTGTTATGAACCATCCATGAGCCATGCTTTGTATTGCTTCTTGAAGATAAGGATTGTGATGGCCGAGGATCAAAATGTGAGGCAACTATCTCGAAGAGGTTAGTATGGTTAGTGGAGTACTTAGTAGTTAGTAACCATGAGTTTTCTTTTACCTTTGTTTTAGAAATCGTTTTCCAAATTCTTTTCTCATTTTTTTATCGTGTTTTCATCGCCTTCTTAGTTTACCTTGTTCCATCTTCTTCACTTCTCTTTTGGTTTTTACATCGCCGTTTTCATCGCTCTCCTCACCTACCACATTCTGGATTTTCTTTTCTTTTCTTTTTCATTCTCTTTTTCATTCTTTCAACATAGAAGAATTGTTAACATCTGACGTGACTAGAGACTGTTAATGCTTCTATCGCCTCCCTTCCCTGTGGATACGACCCGTTAAGCCAATGCTATAACGGACGTATCGAGGGTATACTAAGCACATTTGAGCTTTTCATTTGATTTCATAAATACACATTTTGAGTGCTTGTTTTCCACCCCGATCAAATTTTTGGCTCGTAGGTGAGGAGAGCGATGAAAACGACGATGTAAAAACCAAAAGAGAAGTGAAGAAGATGGAACAAGGTAAACTAAGAAGGCGATGAAAACACCGATAAAAAAATGAGAAAAGAATTTGGAAAATGATTTCTAAAACAAAGGTAAAAGAAAACTCATGGCTACTAACTACTAAGTACTCCACTAACCATACTAACCTCTTCGAGATAGTTGCCTCACATTTTGATCCTCGGCCATCACAATCCTTATCTTCAAGAAGCTTTGATATGGAAGCCTAAGGAAAGTGACTGTCAGAGGTTTAATATTAAACTTGGCAGTAAATTAATCATTGTTATAGGTGTAGCGTTAAACCTAACAGTAATATGTCAGAGGTGTGATGTTAACATGACGAGTTGATTTGCGATATGAGCAATTTTGAGAACTTATCATTCTGATGAGAATTGACAAGTAAAGTTTGGAATGTTAGAGGTGCAGTATTAACTTGACAAGAGTTGATTTGTGATATAAGCAATTTTTAGGACTTGTCATTCTGTGAACGAGAATTGACAATGGAAGTTTGGAATGTCAGAGGTGTAGTGTTAACTTGGCAAGAGTTATTTGCAATTTAAGAGCAATTTTGAGGACTTGTCATTCTGTGGATGAGAATTGACAAGTGAAGTTTGGAATGTCAGAGGTGTAGTGTTAACTTGACAAGAGTTGATTTGCGATATGAGCAATTTTGAGGACTTGTCATTCTGTGAAAGAGAATTGACCAGTGAAAGTTCGTACTCGTTGGGGTGTATTGAAGCTTTTTACTATTAGAGGTCTGATATTAACTTAGCTATGATTGAGCTTGTGGACCTACCATTCTGTGGAAGGGAATTGGTAGGGGACTTTGGTAGAAAACAGAATGACTTGTCAAAGGTGTAATATTTAACGTGATAATCATTGAATTTCTAAGGGCATGAGAGGTTTGTCGTTAGAGGTGTAATATTAACATAACAGCGGAGAGATTTTGAGTGGGTTTTGTTGTCAGAGGTTTAATATTAACTTTACTGACACCACTTGCTATCAAGAGAAAATGACTTGTCAGGGATTTAGTGTTAACGTGACAAGTCTCTGCTCATTTCATCGGAGAATGGGCACAAGTATTTTTGGTGGTCCTACCATTCTATGGGCGAGAATTGATAAGAGATTTTGGAGAAGGAAGACAGGATCAAGTCCCTTATGATTTTTAGCAAATCCTTAGCTATCAACGGATTTGGTATATCTTTACCAACTACCGTTTGAGTTGGGCTAGCCATGCTATTTCTCTCAGCATGATGAGTTATCAAGGATTTATATTGGACTTAAAAGCTAACATTTTCCTTTATCCTTAGCCGTCAGAGGCGTTGGATGTTCATAGATACATTAGAGAAGAGTAACAAGGCTAAAACCAAAGTTTCACATTTTGTTTCTTCTTCATTGTTTACATCATGTATCATGATGTAACCAACATTCGATCGGCTCGACAATGATCAACTGTGATGTGATACATTGAAGAAAGAAAGAACTCTTCTTTGGCGCTCTTCTAAACATCTAGGATCTGGAAGTTTTGATCAGAGGTGTAATGTTAACTTATCATAAGAATTTCTGCCGAGTTCATAGGTGAACTAGAGAAGAGTAACAAGGATAAAATTAAAGTTTCAAACTTTGTTTCTTCTTTGATGTTTACGTTATGCATCATGAAGTAACCAGCATTCGATCGGCTCGACACTGATCGGCTGGGATGTAATCCATTGAAGAAAGAAAGAACCTTTTCTTTGGCGCCTTTCCAAACATCTTGGATCTGGAAGTTTTGATCAGAGGTGTAATGTTAACCTGATCAGGGGAAAAATCCTATCAAGGATAGTACTTCTTCAAGAATTTTTCGTTGATCGGCATCATGAGCATATCACCATATAGGGTTATAAGGCGGTATGCTCCATTTGAATAGACTGACTCTACTACAAATGGTCCTCCCCATTAAGGCTGGAATTTCCCTTTGGTCTTATGCGTCATCACCATGGGTCTTCTGACGACTAAGACAAGGTCACCTTTCTTGAAAGTCCGCTTTTTGACTTTCTTGTTGAAGGCTCTGGTAATTCGAGCTCGATTTCTTATTAAGCTTGTAGGCGCTCATCGTCTAAAGTCTCAAGCTCCTGGAGTCGCAGCCGATGCTTCTCCTCATTTGTCATCTCCGTTGTAAAGGCGACGCATAGAGATGGGATCTGGATCTCTAGTGAAAGTATGACTTCACACCCATAAATCAAAGAGAACGGTGTAGGCTTCGTCTGCGTTCTCATTGTCATGCGATAAGCCCATAAGCATTCACCTAACTTATCATCCCAATCGCGTTGGCTCTTTGAGACGAATTTCTTGAGAAGTTTCCCAATAGTCTTGTTGAAAGCTTCGGCAAGGCCATTAGCAGCTGGATAGTATGTTGTCGAAGACATACTCTAGATCCTGAACTTATCACAGAATCTCTGAAAGGCTTGACTAACGAACTGAGGTCCATTGTCATGGATAATCCGTCGCGGCATGCCAAAGCGGTGACCAAGTAATGTTTAATGAACTTGATCCCGTCAGATGTCTTTACCTCCCTCAAGGGGATAGTTTAAGCCTATTTGGAGATGTAATTTGTTATGGCTAGGATAAACCGATGTCCTTTGGACGAAGGTGGGCTGATAGGACCAACCATATCCATTCCCCACATTTCGAACAGTCAGGAAGAAGTTGTAGGGCGAAGATGTCCTGGTGCCTGGTGAATGAAGTCACCATGGACCTGATAGGCGTGGCATCGCTTGGCGTAAGCGATGGCATCAGGGATCATCTTTGGCCAATAATATCCCAGTCTTCAGAGTCGATCTCCATGTTTTGGACCAGGTGGTGAGCTCCACATATGTCGTCATGAGCCTCTTTGAGTATTTCCTGTGCCTTTTTGTATGACAGACTGTGGAGGAGGAATCCATTATACGATCAGCGATACAGTGTTCTTATGATCATATTGTAATAGAATTTAGGGGCTTTCGTTCTAATGGCAGCCGCCTCTTTAGGGTCATCAGGCAAAATACCGTACAATGTGCCGTCAATGTATGGGAATCGCCAATCCCTGAGCTCTTGACCTGTTGAAGTCTTCAGAGCTTCTTTTACTTGAAGGTCTCCTGTCGGCTTTTGGTTATCTTCAAAGCAAATTTTGAACAATACAAGTCGGGCTGTAGATGAGTATTTTCTCTGCTGCTTTAGCTGGAAGAGCCAAGGAAGCAGCGAGAGATGCCAACGCATCTGCATGCGCATTTTACTGGCGAGGTACATGGTCGATGTAGAAGTTTTTGAACCTCTCTGCCATGTAAACAATTGCGTTATGATAGGGTACCAAGTCTTCATGTCTGACTTCGTACTCCTTGCGAGCTTGGTTAACGATGAGCTTTGAGTCACCGTATGCTTCGAGATTTTTAACGCCAATCTCATCGGTGATATGCATCCCGATCAAGAGACCGCTGTATTCCACTACATTGTTGGAACACGGCTCAATTAATGAGAATGCACGAGGGATTAAGTAGCTTTATGGGGAGACAAGTATTACCCCCACTCCTGCTATAATATTTTCTCGAGGACCTTTTCTCGATGTGCCGTAGAAGAAAAGTTGCTACTCCTGTCCTTTGAAAGATGTCTGGGTCAAGCAAACTTCGGCGACCTCATCTGGGAGATCTTCATAAAGTTTGGTCGCCCTTGGGCCTGAATGCTCAGCCAAGAAATCTGCCACCGCCTGTCCCTTCACAGCTTTTTATGGAAGGAATTGCTGTAAGTTCACCTAGAGGGGGGTGAATAGGTGATGGCTAATCTAATGGTCACTAGATGCCAAATAATGCGGAATTAAAAACTATTACACTAAACACCACGTATAACACAAGAGTGTTGCCGAATTTCTCGTGAAGGGCTCTGGACAAACTTCTCTAGATTCCCCTTGAATGGGTTGAGGTGCCGCGTTGGCTCTCTTGGTTGAATACAAGTGTTAGCAAACAATCCCAAGAAAGTATATCAATTAAGCACAATGAATATCTAGCATGTAAAAATAAAGACAAGTAATAGCATGCAAGATATAAAAGAGACAAAGAGAGAGAGAGTGAGCAATCGCAAACACAAAGGGTTTGTTTCGAGGTTCGAGCACACTTGCTCTACATCCCCGCCTTCGACACACGAAGGATTTCCACTATGCAAGATCCCAATGGATCTCTCCCCGGTGCCGCAACACCTACAAGCCCTCGGACTCCCTAGTCCCGTACACACGCAAGCCCCACAAGCTTGCCGAGGCCGCACCTCAGACCAAGAGTTCACAACTGAACTCTAAACCGCCACGAGCACACTTGCCCATTTCCTCAAAGTACAGGAATGAAATCTCTTGGTGATCTAAACACTTTGATCACCAATAAAAGCTCTCACTACAACACTCCTATAAGATGAATAGCTCAATGGATGCTCAAGTGTTGGTGTAAGAAAACAAGGATGAGAAAGGTGGAGGAAAACTCAAAGAATCACTTTAAACACTCTTGATAAAATCTTCCCTTTAGATAGGAAATATTTGCTCTCAAATATGTGGAGAAAACTCTTTTAAACAGATAAGAAAAACTGGCTCAAAGCTCTCCTAAAAACTTAGAGAAAAACAATGACCAAACCCCCAAATTTATAGGCTGTCAAAAACTAGCCGTTGGGGTCTGTCAGACCTGTTGGTCGACCGCCCGGTCGACCGCTAACGGTCAAGAATCCGACCGTTGGAGCCTTCGGTCGACCGCCCGGTCGACCCAAAAGAACAGAGAGCACTGCTCTCAGTTCCGGTCGACTGGGTCGGCAGACCGGCCATCTGCCAGGTCAAGGCGTGCATGTCGTACAGGTCGGTCGACCGAGCCGGTCGACCGACTTCAGCCCTAGTCGACTTGGTAGGTCGACTAGTCGACTTGGTTGAAGCCTGGAACAGAAAATCTGGGATTAAAACTTGGTCTTTTGGCTCACATAAAAATCCCATAAAATCTAAAAAAATAGTTTTACCAATATACTTTGATAAACAAACATGCTTGCACAAAATCAAGGCATGTTATAAAAGATTTGGACTATTTTTGTATGTTGGAAATATTGGCTCAATTGAAAACTTGTATTTTTCTAAAACTTGTTTTCCAAACTTCTTCATGATACAAAAACAAGATATTTTGAATTCATTAAAGCATAGTGTGTATGGATATGATCCACTACACAATTAAGATGAAATATCTATGTTTTGGCATTAAGCTCTAAATATGGTTTTGGATAAAAGACATGCATGTAAGAAATTCCAAAAACCAAAAAGTATTTTTCCAAAATGAAAGTCTTTTCTAAATCTGAAAATTCTTTTATGAAAAGACAACTAAATCAATAGTGTGTGTGTGATATGTTTTTGAGCAATCCACCAACTATTCTATCCTTTACATTTTATCTAAAAAATAAAATCTTCTAAAAACTAAATCTTATACCTAGACACAAGTCTTCATCTTCTTGAAGCCTTCTCTTGAAGCCTTCTCATCTTCTAGACTTGGTCCAAACACGATCCAACGAGCTCGACTCTTAATGTGGTCTAGATGCATAGGCTCGTGAATCAACCGGTGCTAGCTCCAAAACTGTGACTTTAAATCCTTTGTTGAAGCTCCACACCTACTAAGATCTTGATCATAAATCTGACACTAATTAAACACAAGATCATTAGTACTATAACTACATGAGTTGATCATCATCAAAACTAGAGTGATGGGCCTTTGGGCCAACAATCTCCCCCTTTTTGATGATGACAAAACTCATGAAGTTATATATGCATGGATTAAAGTAAAGCTTAAAAGAAGCTCCCCCTTAACTCATTCATACCAAATAAACAATAATATATGATAATGAAGCTCATAAATATGTATGCAAATGTATGGAAATAAAACATATCAAATTCTTTTTCTCCTATTTGCAAAACAAAACATATATACATAAACATAAATCTTTCTTAAACATGCATATAAACCCAAATACTTCTCCCCCTTTTTGTCAATCATCAACAAAGGGGTTAAAGTAAAACAAAACAATAAATTTTTCTCCCCCTTTTTGTCTAAACAAAGAGATCAATAAGGGGTAAAAGTATACAAAACAAAAATCTTCTCCCCCTATTTGTCCGAAACAAAGAACCAATGAAGGGGTAAAACCAAATCAATCAAGAAAGGTTATATGCGATATACATTCATGAAGAGGAAGACGCTAAGTTAGCTTCCCTACACATATGCATTACATGAAGAAGGGATGACAAGCCCCAATTCACATAACACATATTATGTAATGCATAAGAGGAGATATGAAGCTCCCCCTACACACGTGTACCACATAAAGAAGAGTTGTTAAGCTCCTCAATATACAATACACTCAACATGAATCTATATGTAGAAGAGATGTTAAGCTCTCCTTGCATATAGGCAATACAAATCAAAAATTTTGAATTTTTCTTATAAAACAAAATTTTGAATTTTCTCAATAAAACAAATCTTGAGAATTTTTCTTAAAATTTTATTTTCTTATCATAAACAACTTAGTGCTTTAAACATGTAAAACAATTTTAACTCAAGCACAAATAACAAATCATATATATGTATGAAAAGAGTATACCTATAGAAATTGGTACATACATATATGGGAAAAACAAAATATGAGTATATACAAAAGAAGTTCATATTGATACCAATTGAAAATATCCAATGATACCAATAGAAAAATAAGTTTAAGTGTATACATCATATAATCTACCACATGAAGAACTCGAACTAGTTAAATGACAATGTTTGAAAACTAGTACGAAATCCTTCAATCAAGGAATAAAATGAAAATATTTTTCATGAAATATGTGTAAATCACATGAAAATGGCAATGAAGCTCAATATTCCTTTAAATACGACAATGTGAAGATTATCATAAATTTTGAAAACATGAAAATCACCACAAAAAAATTTTTTTTTAAAAGTAAATTATAGTTCAAGGTATATGTATGTTTTGATAACACAAGAAGTATACATACATATCCCTAAACACAATTGAGTCCATATATATAGATTTGCATGAAAGGCAAATGACTCAAGAGGTATACATGTATATCTTAAACTTTGGCAAAATAAACATATACATGAAATGAAAGCACATGATCATAACACAAATCCAAAAAGGGAATACAAGTTTAAAATTGTAGGATTATCAAAATTAGGCTATACTAGCACACCAAATAGGCACAAATAAGCAATCAAACCCAACCATATATAGATTTATTTGTGACCCATAATATGTACAAGTATAAATCCTAGTGTTGACAAAAAACTATCATTTAAACTAATATTCAATTTATGAAGCATCAAATCTTGAGAATACAAAAAAAATAAGATCATGTGTATATCTTATAGACTAATTAAAGAATAAATAAATAGTATAAAATAGTTTTTTGAACAACTAGTTAAAGATCCTTCAAATACATTAAATCATATGTACTTCATAAAGCATGACTAAATACATAAAGATTTAATCACTCATGGTCTATAAAGCTCAAAATGATCATGAAACTAAGTCATGAATTAATAAATGAAGATGTGAGTGTTTAAAAGATCATGTAAATAGCATTTTTATGAAAGTAGTCATTTAAGCTCAAAAAGATCATAAGTCACATTTTTAACAAAGCAAAAACATGAAAAATCATTTTTCATAAAACATTTGTCTTCATGGTATATGTATGATTTATCCAAAACTAACAATACACATACATATCCCAAACATAA
This sequence comes from Agave tequilana, assembly GCA_038442645.1. Taxonomy (NCBI): domain Eukaryota; kingdom Viridiplantae; phylum Streptophyta; class Magnoliopsida; order Asparagales; family Asparagaceae; genus Agave; species Agave tequilana. The sequence continues at coordinate 104,319 of JAVJIF010007799.1, read as the reverse complement.
AAGAGTCTATCAAATGTATTTGCATGAAGGCAAGAGACTCACGGGTATACATGTATATTTATTAGATTTGAATTAGAAATACATATACATGAAGTAAAATCATAAAATTTGGCAAAGCATGTATAAATGAGAGAATCATCAAAACTAGTCTATACATGTGCATATAGTGGGTACAAATGAAAATGAAGTGCAAATATATATATATATATATATATATATATATATATATATATATATATATATATATATATATATATATATATATATAAATCAAATGTAACTCACTATTAATACATGTATAATACAAGTTTTGATAAAATCTACATCTAAGCATGTTATTACCACATGAAGCACAAAAGAACACAAAACATGAACATGCTATGAATATGATATATGTTAAAAAGCATGTACATAAAAAATAGGAGTTTAGAGATTGTTACCAACTCCAAAGCTCCAAGCATGGTGGTCTTTCCCACCAAGACCTCCTTGATAGCGATGCATCAATAAGTGTGTCCATCATATCCATTTGCATCCACTACCAAGGCACCAATCCTCTCACGTCGTGTGAGAGCCCTCACCTACATCAAATACACAAGGTGGGGGTTTTGGTACCCATATTTTCTTGGGTCCTTTGGGGTTAGTCTTGTAAGGAACCCAAAAATTTTTATTAGCAAAATTAAAATGATTTAGCCTATCATAACAAAATTTTGCTAAATGGCCTTTGTGGCCACAATGTGTACATGTGTATACCTTAGTATGCTTATGTGTGTGTGTATGATCGTGACGTGCAACATAAGCAAATGCATGATGATGTTATGCATGAATGTGTGGAGTTTGTTTCTTTGAAAATAAGGACTCCAATCTAGTATGGTTAAATGCACAAGAGTTCAAAGTTGAACTCAAACAATCCACTTTATTTTTCAAGTCTTTAATCTCATTAGTAGTGGCATGTAAAGCATGATGAGATATAAAATCATTTTTCTTTTTCTTTTTCGAAACAAATTCTTTTTCTTTTTCACAAATCTTTCTTTTTAAAGAATAATTTTCTTGAAAAACAACTTCCTTTTGTTTTTCCACCAAATCAACTTTATTTTTCAAAATATTGTTTCCTTCACAAAGATCACTCAATTTGGAAAGCAAGGAAACATTTTCATTTTTCAAAACTTCTTTTTCCTTTTCAATGCATGCAACCTTAATTTCTAATGAATCTTTTTCTTTTAGCATGCAATCAAAATTCTTTTTCAAATTTTTATTATCTTTTCTAAGCATGTCATATTTCTCAAGTAATTGTTGGCAAAAAGAAGTGAGCTCATCATATGACATATCCTCATCGTCTAACTCAGATTCGGTGTTTACCTCAAGGGGGTTATCCCCTTGGACCATACAACACAAGTTGGAGGTGTCGCTTCCAACTTTCGAATCGCTCCCCGCATAGTATTGTTCATTTTCGCCAAGGGAGATGAGGGTGTTCCAAACTACAAAAGCCAAATCAAGATTAGCAACCCTAGATAAATAATCATCATTTAGGGTAGATCTTAAAGCATGTAGGGCTTTTGCATTAGCCTCAATATTCTTACCATTTAAACAATATGCATTATTAGTTGTGGCAAGATAAACATGAATGCCTAGGGCTTTGAGGTACAAGGACATCTTAACCTTCCAAATGTGGATGTTAAAAATGTCAAAAGTGGGTAGTGACATGAAATCCATGGTGTGTGTACAAAATATTGTGATTAGCCTAAAAATGAGGATCTTTAACTCTAGGTTGTAAGACCCAAATCAGAGTACCAAGCTCTGATACGAATTGTAAGTTCACCTAGAGGGGGGGTGAATAGGTGATGGCTAATCTAATGGTCACTAGATGCCAAATAATGCGAAATTAAAAACTATTACACTAAACACCACGTATAACACAAGAGTGTTGCCGAATTCCCCGTGAAGGGCTCTGGACAAACTCCTCTAGATTCCCCTTGAATGGGTTGAGGTGCCACGTTGGCTCTCTTGGTTGAATACAAGTGTTAGCAAACAATCCCAAGCAAGTATATCAATTAAGCACAATGAATATCTAGCATGTAAAAATAAAGACAAGTAATAGCATGCAAGATATAAAAAAGACAGAGAGAGAGAGAGAGAGTGAGCAATCGCAAACACAAAGGTTTGTTTCGAGCTTCGAGCACACTTGCTCTACATCCCCGCCTTCGACACACGAAGGATTTCCACTATGCAAGATCCCAATGGATCTCTCCCCGGTGCCGCAACACCTACAAGCCCTCGGACTCTCTAGTCCCGTATACACGCAAGCCCCACAAGCTTGACGAGGCTGCACCTAAAACCAAGAGTTCACAACTGAACTCTAAACCACCACGAGCACACTTGCCCGTTTCCTCAAAGTACATGAATGAAATCTCTTGGTGATCTAAACACTTTGATCACCAATAAAAGCTCTCACTACAACACTCCTATAAGATGAATAGCTCAATGGATGCTCAAGTGTTGGTGTGAGAAAAACAAGGATGAGAAAGGTGGAGAAAAACTCAAAGAATCACTTTAACACTCTTGATAAAATCTTCCCTTTAGATAGGAAATATTTGCTCTCAAATATGTGGAGAAAACTCTTTTAAACAGATAAGAAAAACTGGCTCAAGGCTCTCCTAAAAACTTAGAGAAAAACAATGACCAAACCCCCAATTTATAGGTTGTCAAAAACTAGCCGTTTGGGGTCTATCAGACCTCTCAGTCGACCGCCGGTCGACCGCCAACGGTCAAGAATCCAACCGTTGGAGCCTTCGGTCGACCCAAAAGAACAGAGAGCACTGCTCTCAGTTCCGGTCGACTGGGTCGGCAGACCGGCCATCTGCCAGGTCGAGGCGTGCACGTCGTGCACGTCGGTCGACCGAGCCGGTCAACCGACTTCAGCCCTTGTCGACTTGGTAGGTCGACTAGTCGACTTGGCTGAAGCCTGGAACAGAAAATCTGGGATTAAAACTTGGTCTTTTGGCTCACATAAAAATCCCATAAAATCTACAAAAATAGTTTTACCAATATACTTTGATAAACAAACATGCTTGCACAAAACCAAGGCATGTTATAAAAGATTTGGACTATTTTTGTATGTTGGAAATATTGGCTCAATTGAAAACTTGTATTTTTCTAAAACTTGTTTTCCTAACTTCTTCATGATACAAAAACAAGATATTTTGAATTCATTAAAGCATAGTGTGTATGGATATGATCCACTACACAATTAAGATGAAATATCTATGTTTTGGCATTAAGCTCTAAATATGGTTTTGGATAAAAGACATGCATATAAGAAATTTCAAAAACCAAAAAGTATTTTTCCAAAATGAAAGTCTTTTCTAAATCTGAAAATTCATTTATGAAAAGACAACTAAATCAAGAGTGTGTGTGTGATATGTTTTTGAGCAATCCACCAACTATTCTATCCTTTACATTTTATCTAAAAATAAAATCTTCTAAAAACTAAATCTTATACCTAGACACAAGTCTTCATCTTCTTGAAGTCTTCTCTTGAAGCCTTCTCATCTTCTAGACTTGGTCCAAACACGATCCAACGAGCTCGACTCTTGATGTGGTCTAGATGCATAGGCTCGTGAATCAACCGGTGCTAGCTCCAAAACTGTGACTTTAAATCCTTTGTTGAAGCTCCACACCTACTAAGATCTTGATCATAAATCTGACACTAATTAAACATAAGATCATTAGTACTATAGCTACATGAGTTGATCATCATCAAAACTAGAGTGATGGGCCTTTGGGCCAACAATTGCATCTCATATTGAGATAGCAACATGGCCCATTTTGTCAATCGACCATTTAGTGATGATGGCTTTATCATAAGCAATATTAAAGGATAGACTTTTAATATGACATGTATGGTTTGGCCCACCAAGTAGCGTCGCATCTTCTGGATGGCAAATATCAATGCCAAACATTCTTTTTCGATCGGACTATACCAATATTCAGCTCTGATTATAGTTTTACTCAGGTAGTAGATTGTATGCTCATGTCCCTGATCATTATTTTTTGCTAGTAAAGCTCCTAAAGAATGATCCATCGCTCGGACATATATTAGGAAAGATTTTCCTAACACCGGAGCTATAAGGACTGGTGGATGCGTAAGATTTCCTCAAATGCTTGCTGGCACGCATCATCCCAAATGAATGAAACACCTTTATTCATCAATTTGGTGAAGTGTTGGCATCATCCTGTGAGCTTTGAGATAAATCTCCATATATACTAATCGCCCTAGCAATCCGCTATGCTCTTTAAGACTTTTTGGAGGTTGCATCTCCTAGACAGCGCGGACTTTCTCTGGGTCGAGGTGGATTCCTTCTGATGTAACAACAAACCCTAGGAATTTACTGCTGGCCACCCCTAGGAAGGATTTGATGGGATTCATCTTCAATTGATGCGCCCACATGATGTCGAATACCGTCTTCAGATTTGCTATGTAATCGCCTTTCGTACGGTTTTTTACTGCAATATCGTCAACGTAGCATTCCACTGGGCATATATGCTCGTGAAAAATTACATTCATAGCTCTATGGTATGTTGCCCCCGTGTTCTTCGATCCAAAGGGTATAATAGTGTAACAATATACCCTCAATGGCGTCCTAAAAGATGTATGCTTCTTATCGTCAGGGTACATCTTGATTTAATTGTATCCCGAGAATCTGTCTATGAAAGACATCCGTTCAAACCCATAAGTGCTGTCGATCATGACATCCGTGATTGGAAGAGAGAATTCATCTTTAGGATGCACCTCATTTAGATCACGGAAGTCAATACAAACCCGGATCTTCCCATTCTTCTTAGTAAAGAGAACGATATTGGCTACCCAATCTATGGGCTGTTCTTTCCTGATGAAGCTGGAGTCTATAAGCTTCTTGACTTCCGACTGGATCGCTTCCATTATCTTTAGACAGAACCGTCGCTATTGTTGCTTGATGGATTTCGCATCCGGATTGATGTTGAGGCGATGCATAGACACTTGAGGATCAAGCCCAGGCATATCCTCATAGTTCCAAGCAAAAACATCTATATACTTCCGCAGAAGAGATATTATATCTTCACTCTCGGAGGGTGATAAGCTTTCACTTATAAAGATGGGCTTAGGATTAGTCTCATCTCCCAGAGTGATCGGGGTAACCTTATCCTCCGTGAGCGGTTCGCGTTCTTCGAAGCGAATATCCTAAAGAGCATTTAGGTGTTTGATCCAAGGATCTGTATTCGATTGGATCATCTGTTCATCTATATCTTCTGGGTGGCTTGTTGAAATCATATTTACCAAAAGTTCTTTGGAAATGCTGCTGACACTGACGTCTGACTCCCACAATGACATGCCTGACGAGTGATTATGGTATAATGACTCTTCAGACTCAGAGGCTAATGGGATTGGAGTTGACACATATCCCAACCCTCTACGAGTTCGATGATAATAATCAGGGGCATTCCCTTTTGGGATGAAGGATCGAAGCAGTGTTCTTCTTCCTTTGTCAAAGTTCAAGCTATGACCATTGATAGGTAGTAAAAAATGCATAATTGTCATCACATTTACTATCACATTTTCATATTTATTCATATAATCATGCACTATTACTAATATTTTGTTATTTAATGTGTGCAGGCCTTGAGTGTTTTTAAATAAAGAATAAAAGACTAAATGAAGCCCAAAAGCCCATGTCCAACCCAAGTGCAAAAGTGCAATTACAAAATGTCAAAAGTGCAAATACAAAGTGCAAATATTGCAAATACTAAAAAGAGGGAAAGGATAGAATTCTATTCAACCCTAAATCCTTGGTGGATGAGGATAAATAAGAGTGCAAGGATGAAATTCGTTTTGGAAGAGATTTGGATTTAGGGTAACTTGATTTCTAAGTTATCCCGAAATCTCAAATTAAAGAGTCGAGATGTCAGATTCAGACGGATATGCCCAGGTGGATGGACCAGATGAGGCCACGCGCGAAAGCGCGCGGCCAGGGATAATGCTTTGGCCGCGGAAACGCGGCCAGAGCCGCGTTTCCGCGGCCGTATGGATGAGGATGACAACCAGATTTTGAGGTTGTGTTTCACCGGGACTCTACTTCCTTCTGAGCCTATAAATACCCCTGCAGACGCAACAGAGAGGGGCATCCAGAGACGAGGAGATTAGGGTTTTCTTTAGCTTTTTCTTAAATTTCTGCAATTTGTAATTTCATTTTAAGCACATTGTGGAGAAGAAGGAGCTTTGTATTGGAAGACATTTTTCGAATAAAGGTTACCTCTTTTGCCATTTAATTCTTGTCAGTTAATTTTGTTTCTTTTTTCTGTGATCTCTTGATTTTAGTTTTTGATCTGTGATCTCTTGATTCGTTTTGTTTTTCCTTCTTTCACAATTCTTCTCATTAAGTAAAATAAAAATGATGACTAACTAATTCTTAGTGTGGTTTGCTGATCTCTTAAGCAACCCTAGGGCAGTTTAGGAATTGAATAGATTGATGATCAATTTTTAGAAACCCTAGGTCTAAGATTGCCTTTCTTGAAGATTAAATTGATAGCTAGATTTCTTAATCTAGATTGCACACTTAAACAACTCTTCATAACTTCATACTTAAATACTTAGACAGCATAATTTTAAGATAATACTTTTCTTATACTGTACTTAGAAGTTAGGATGAATCTTTGTTGAGTTTTTGGTAATGCAAACTAGTAGATTCTAATATCATCTTTTCTTGCTTGAATCTTTTTTAATAAACCTGGGGTAAATCATATGTATCTCAAGATGACATTCAACATCCAAGACTTGCATTGTGGGTTGTGGTAGAAGATCAGTAAAAGCATACCTCTTTAATCATATATATTTTAAATCTAATCTCTCCTTTGTCTTATTTGAAGCATACAGAGAAATCGTCCGAAAAGCTTGCATCGCATCCTTCCCTGTGGATCGATCCGCTTTGGCCCTTGCTGTAGCGGATAGCATTGAGACTGAGAATCCTAACTTTAATCTTTTTCTTTTCAATTCTCAATTTCAATCAAAATTTTCGCGCCGTTGTCGGGGAAGGAACGGCACGATTTTCTCAAAACTAACTCTTTTATTCTTTCTGTTTGCAGGTTCAGAGAACAGGAAAACTAAAACAGCAGCGAGGACACATAGCAACTCTGTGCCTCTGCCCTCGAAGGCAGAGCAACAGAGCCTACTTCAGAGCCGCGGACCAGCATTTCCGCGGCCTGAGTAGTTCACTACTCATACAGTTTTCTGCAGGTTGCTAAAAATTGCAAATTTGGCTTACTGCTGTGATATATTTTCTCTGTGATCATCCTGTAACTGCTAATTAAATAACATTAACTTATTTGTTGATAATAAAAAAATTAGACTCTTGTATCTTAGGCACGTGTCTATTTAATTTTTTTTTAATTCTGTTGAAGAGTGCTGGCGACAAGGTACGTTTGCATTGCATATAGATTAAGAAACACTCTTGGCTGATTTACTGCTTTTTGGAGTGATTACTTTTCTACTGCTTTACACGTATACAAAAAAATCTTAAGGGCAAAACCCATAAAAAGATAAGGTGGGGATTTCATCACCCTCCCTTGGCCCACAAATCATATCCGTCACACTCACAACCCTAACCTTAAGTAAAATTTGACTAGACGTTGGCCCTAGGTTAACTCGGACTCACTAGGAGATTGACCGAAGGAGGAAAGTTGTTCGAAATTAACTCTTGTCAAATCGGTGTCTAGGCAGGGGATTGAGGGCCGAAAGCCCAAAGATCGGTGGTTATTTAATTAAGGAATGTCTCTGACGGAAAACCTCCCACCGGTCTTGCCACCTACTTGGCCGATTAACTTGTGGTTAAGGTCGACAATAGACCTCCTAAGGACAGTCTAAAGTTAGGAGTCGTCTAGGTCAAGGCTTACCCTAGAATAGGATTTTGTTTGTTTTTCTTTTTTATTGATTGATTGGGTGAACTTGTTTTCTAATTGTGCATGTCCGCTTGATCGAGAGACCCATTTACATCCAGGCTAACTAGAACTAGTTCACCACCCGAGCAAAAGCCCGACTCACACATGGCACAACCACTGTCACTCCAAGATAGGTTCTATCCTATTAGGACCTCTCTTCCTTCTTGCATCAAGCTTACTGATGAAGGTGTTGACCAATTTGAGCTCAAGCCACAATACATCAACACTCTTCCCAAATTTCATGGACTTGAATCTGATGATGCATACTTCTTCATAAGAGAATTTGAAGAAGTATGTCTAATGATGAAGATACCCAAGTTAGGAGAAGATGCCATCAAACTTAGGTTTGTCCCCTTTGCTTTGAAGGATTTAGCAAAGAAATGGCTCTACAGTCTAGAGGCCGGTTCAATATCTTCTTGGGATAATTTCGTTAAGGCCTCCTTAAAGAAATTCTATTCCGTCCACAAGACTGCACTGATTAGGAAGAGCATCTTACAGTTTAAGCAAACAGCCAATGAACCTTTTTGGAAATATTTCGAACATTTTAAGGACCTCCTTGCCCAATGCCCTCACTATGGGATAGAGAAATGGCGACTTTGCCAAGTTCTATATGATGGATTAGAATATCAAACTAAAACGCTGTTAGAATCCATGTGCCAAGGAGGATTTCTGCAAAAGAACGAAAATGAAGGATGGTTATTATATGAAGAATTAGCTGATAATACCATCCAATGGGAACCTACTCTGGAAAAATTTAGGACTAATGACCCTACTTCTTCTAAAGGAGGTATCCATTCCATTGAGGCCAACATAGCAACCGATGCTAAGTTAGCTGCTGTAATGCGAAAACTAGAGGCTCTTGAAACTAAAGAACCAGTCTCTGTGAACCAAGTCAGCCCAACATCTTCGGCGGGTTGTACTTATTTTCAAGATTTGAACCATGTGTTCGAGGAATGTCCCGTCTTTATCGCGCATCAAAGCTTGCCCGAATATATGAGTGCGGCCTGCACAAGGCCCGCCAACAATCCATATTCGCCCACCTACAATCCCGGTTGGAGAAATCATCCCAATTTTTCATGGGGCCCAAGCAACAATGATCAAACTAGGCCCAAATTCTCCAACAATTTCCAAAATCCGCCCTATCAACAAAATTTCCCTAGTCAAAATCCTCCACCATCTTTCTAAAATTCACAAATGGAGACAAGACTCTCAAATTTGGAAAGAAAGGTGGACACTCTAGTTAAAAGCCACAACACGCTGGCTCAAGTCTTAACTAGGATAGAGATCCAATTGAACCAACAAGAGAGACAGAGGGGAACTCTACCGAGTCAACCATTGCCAAATCCTAGGAATCCTAGGCTAGCCAATGAGGCTCAAGACCCAAACCAGTGTAACTTGGTTCATACACTAAGATCGGAGAAACAAGTTGATAATCAAGTATCCATGCCACAGGATCCATCTCAGTCATCCATTCCATCTAGCTCCACTCCTTCTCCACCCAGCTCCAATGAAACTGAAGTTGAAAAGTCAGCAGGACAGGTGCACCAGCCTATAGCCCTATTTCCAATAGGCTTAGAAGCAACAACAATGCACATATAGAGAAACTGCTTGAGGTGTTCAATCAAGTTAGGCTCAACATCCCACTTCTTGATGCAATCCAACAGGTCCCTAGTTATGCCAAATTCCTTAAGGACATGTGCACCAAGAAAAGAAAGACAAATGTGCCTAAGAAGGTTTTTCTAGCCACTAACATTAGTGAGCTATTGTCCAACCAGATCCCAATCAAGTACAAGGACCCTGGTTGCCCCACCATCTCTTGCACCATAGGTCGAGCTGAAATCAATCGAGCACTCCTCGATTTAGGAGCTAGCATTAATTTTCTCCCTTTCTCCGTATATCAACAACTTGGATTAGGTGAACTCAACCCAACCCAAGTTACTATTCAATTGGCTGATCGCTCAATCAAAGTTTCTAAGGGAGAGATCAATGATGTCATCATACGGGTGGGAGAATTCATTTACCCAGTCGATTTCATTGTTTTAGAGACACAACCTGTGTCTAATCCTAGGTCCCAAACTCCCGTCATCTTAAGACGACCGTTCCTAGTAACCGCAAATGCAATCATAAATTGTAGAAACGGATCCATGAGATTGACTTTTGGGGATATGACCAAGGAAATCAATGTTTTCAACCTAGGTAAGCATCAAAACGATATGACCGACCAACCCTTTGAGGTTAACTTCATTGAAAACATGACGAGTAAGCACAATGAGGAGATCACACTAGAGTCAGAGGAAGAGGAAAACTTAGAATCAAGTGATCTCAACCTTGATGAGATCGAATGGGCAGCAAATCCTAGTTCTATAGAGATGGAAAAGTCAAGCTTAACCTCCACCCATCGAGCCACCTCCTTCTTTGGAGTTAAAGGCCTTGCCTAAACATCTTAAGTATGCCTACCTAGGTGAACAAGAGACGTTACCAGTCATAGTTGCATCCAATTTGACTAATAGGCAAGAGGAAGACCTACTGGCAACCCTTAGGAGACATAGGGAAGCCATTGGTTGGACTATGGCAGATATCAAGGGACTGAGCCCTACGATAGTCCAGCATCGAATCCATCTAGAGGAAGGGGTTAAACCGAAGAGGGATCCACAGCGGAGGCTAAACCTACTTATGCAGGAGGCTGTACAAGCCGAAATAGTGAAACTGTTAGATAATGGGATAATTTATCCCATTTTCGATAGCGAATGGGTTAGCCCAATGCATGTGGTCCCTAAAAAGTCCAGCTTTACTGTGGTAGAAAACGACAAGCATGAGTTAGTGCAAACACGATTGCCTACCAAGGTTAGAGTATGCATAGACTATCGCAAGTTAAACGCCGCCACTAGGAAAGATCATTTTCCTCTCCCATTTATCGACCAAATGCTGGAACGATTAGCCGGTTATGAGTATTACTATTTCTTGGACGGTTATTCAGGGTATAACCAAATCCCTATAGCCCGGAGGACCAAGAAAAGACAACGTTCACGTGCCCATTTGGGACATTTGCCTATCGTCGAATGCCGTTCGGCCTATGTAATGCCCCCGCCACATTCCAACGTTGTATGTTAAGCCTTTTTTCTGATATGGTCGAGCGCTTCTTAAAGATTTTCATGGACGACTTCTCCGTCTATGGAAATTCATTTGACCAATGTCTCCATCACTTGGAGCTAGTGCTGAATAGGTGCACCGAAAAGAACTTGACCCTCAATTGGGAAAAGTGCCACTTCATGGTGCAGCATGGGATTGTCCTAGGTCATGAGATATCTAGGGAAGGAATCAAAGTAGACAAGGCTAAGGTGGAGATCATAGCCAAACTTCCAATTCCACGATGCGTGAAGGACATTCGGTCTTTCTTAAGACACGCTGGGTTTTACCGTAGGTTCATTAAGGATTTTAGCAAAATTGCTAGACCCCTTACAAACCTTCTAGCAAAAGAAATGCCCTTCATCTTTGATGATAGGTGTAATAGTGCGTGGGAGAATTTGAAAGTGGAACTTATCTCTGCACCTATCATCTCACCTCCGGACTGGTCCAAACCTTTTGAGATCATGTGCAATGCCTCAGATTTTGCGATAGGCGCTGTCTTAGGACAGCGTAAGGATAACAAGCAGCACGTGATCTACTATTCGAGTAGGACGCTCAATGACGCCCAAATGAACTATACTACAACCGAGAAGGAATTCTTAGCAGTAGTGTTCGCTTTGGAGAAATTCCGTCCATACCTACTTGGGACCAAGACCACGATTTTCACTGACCATTCTGCACTTCGATACCTTATGCTAAAAAAGGATGCGAAGGCCCGATTCATTCGTTGGATCCTTCTCCTTCAAGAATTCGATCTCGAAATTCGAGATAAAAAAGGTGTTGAAAATGTTGTCGCAGACCATCTCTCTCGTGTGCCAAACGCACCTTCCGACGAACTGCCCATCAATGACAATTTTCCCGATGAACAACTTCTAGCCATCTCTAAGGAACCATGGTTTGCTGACATAGTAAATTACTTAGTCACAAACCAAACACCACCTAATTGGTCAAAATAGGATAGATACCGATTCTTGTCTCAAGTTCGGTATTACATGTGGGAAGATCCTTACCTTTTCAAATATTGTAGCGACCAAATTATTAGGAGATGTGTCCCTGACGAGGAAACTAGAAGCGTTCTAGCCTTTTGTCATGAGTTTGCTTGCGGTGGACACTTTGGTCCCCGCAAAACTGCCGAAAAGATCCTGCAAAGTGGCTTTTATTGGCCAACTGTGTTCAAAGACGCATTCGAGTATTGCAAAACTTGCACAAGATGTCAAATGATAGGAAGAATTTCCAAACGAAATATGATGCCCCTAAATCCAATTCTAGAAGTAGAACTTTTCGATGTCTGGGGCATTGATTTTATGGGACCCTTCCCTAATTCGTTTGGGCACCAATACATCTTGTTGGCCGTAGATTATGTATCAAAATGGGTTGAAGCCGTCCCTTGCAAGACAAATGACAACAAAGTTATTGTCAAATTCTTGAAAGAAAATATCATCTCGCGCTTTAGAACCCCTCGTGCCATTATTAGTGACAATGGTACGCATTTTTGCAATAGAACTTTTGAAGCTCTTATGCGAAAATACGACATAACTCACAAGTTGTCTACGCCCTACCATCCTCAAACTAGCGGACAGGTAGAAGTTTCCAATAGGCAAGTCAAGCTTATCTTGGAAAAAATTGTGAATCAGAATAGGAAGGACTGGTCCACCAAACTGGTGGATGCCCTATGGGCATATAGGACTGCCTTTAAGATGATTCTAGGAATGTCTCCCTACAGACTAGTCTTTGGAAAGGCTTGCCACCTTCCTGTTGAGCTAGAGCACCGGGCCTTATGGGCAATTAAGCAGCTGAATTTCAATCTAGATAAGGCCGGTGAGCTTCAAAAATTGCAAATTTCTGAACTAGAGGAATTGAGGAACGAAGCATATGACAATGCGAAAATTGCGAAGGATAGGGTTAAGGTTTTTCATGATAAGTTCATCATGAGAAAAACTTTTGTCCAAGGACAAAATGTTTTACTCTATAACTCTAGACTTCATCTCTTTCCCGGCAAGTTAAAATCAAGATGGACGGGGCCCTTCATTGTTAAGACTGTGTTTCCACACGGAGCCATAGAGATCTACGACCCAAAAAATGGCAATACATTCAAGGTAAATGGTCAACGTCTTAAAATCTTTTTGTAATCAGTACCGGAAGTAAATGCAGCCATGGGTCTTTTTGACCCACTGTATCGCTAACTATATCTTTCTGCCAATTCATGCATCCATGCATTTCATTCATACATTAGGGACAATGCATGAAACAAGTGTGGGGAAAGGGTATGTAAAGTAATAAAAAAATTAAAAAATATATAATAAAATTTTTTGTTTATTCTTTTTCTCATTAGTTGTTCTAACATATCAAAAAAAAAATTCATAAAAAGGACAATATTTTGACTTATCTTTTGAAAGAAACCTAAGTTAGTTTTAAGAATTAGGAAAATCATGATTAGGATTTCTAAAAACTTGGTCAAAATAAATAAATTGTTTAATTTTTAGGTATAAGAGGAGAAATTGAATAAGTAATTAGTCTTGATTTTTACCTTAATGAAATGTGCATGCCTAATGCATATCTAGGATTCTAAGACAAAGACCCTTGTGCCTCATATAAAAAAAAATCACTAATTAAGCTGGATACATGTGCCTCAAGAAGCATAAGTATTCATGCCTAAAGGTGAGTTTATAAATAAGCGTCCTTAGTTTTGGGGCCTAGTTCACTCGAATTTGAGTCCGAGGGGTATTTTCTCACCCGGTGCCCTAAAACCAACCAGTTTGGGAGTCACCGATTTTAAGTTCGCTACATGGGTGGATTAGAAAGCCTAAGAAACTAAGAAATATTATATATGTATTAACACATCTAATAGTCAATTAGTTAGGTATGGGGCCCTCAAGAAGCCTTGATACTTGCACGAAAGAAAATTAGATGAGTTATATATATTAAAAAAATAATAATAATCATAATAATAATAAAGAGGCCTGAGAGTCCAAGTTAAGGAATTCTTAGATTCACAAGGATGCGTATGACTTTTGGTAACGAAAAAGACTATACAAACATTCAATTTTGATCCTTACCTAAAATGAATAACAATTCACTTTATTAAGACTAAGTTTAAGAATGAATAAAAATGATAATCGTAAAACTTATAGACTACTTAGTCTCTTCAAATATATTTCGAATATTTTCCTTTTTATGGATTTTGTGCGTGTAATCCGCTAAAAATCCTCACGAGATAACACTCGTCCTCTAGGGTAACCTAGGGGTTTAACGGCTTGTTGCACATGCTAAGTGCAACCGTGATTCCTATGAAAGTGAGTTAGCTAGATTAGTTTTTCTTTTTAATTTTTACTCGAGGACGAGCAAAAGATAAGTGTGGGGGTGTGATAGGTAGTAAAAAATGTATAATTGTCATCACATTTACTATCACATTTTCATATTTATTCATATAATCATGCACTATTACTAATATTATGTTATTTAATGTGTGCAGGCCTTGAGTGTTTTTAAATAAAGAATAAAAGACTAAATGAAGCCCAAAAGCCCATGTCCAAGCCCAAGTGCAAAAGTGCAATTACAAAATGTCAAAAGCGCAAATACAAAGTGCAAATGTTGCAAATACTAAAAAGAGGGAAAGGATAGAATTCTATTCAACCCTAAATACTTGGTGGATGAGGACAAATAAGAGTGCAAGGATGAAATTCGTTTTGGAAGAGATTTCGATTTAGGGTAACTTGATTTCCAAGTTATCCAAAAATCTCAAATTAAAGAGTCGAGATGTCAGATCCAGACGGATATGCCTGGGTGGACGGATCAGATGAGACCACGCGTGAAAGCGCGCGGCCAGGGATAATGCTTTGGCCGCGGAAACGCGGCCAGAGCCGCGTTTCCGCGGCCGTATGGATGAGGATGACAACCAGATTTTGAGGTTGTGTTTCACCAGGACTCTACTTCCTTCTGAGCCTATAAATACCCCTGCAGACGCAACAGAGAGGGGCATCCAGAGACGAGGAGATTAGGGTTTTCTTTAGCTTTTCCTTAAATTTCTGCAATTTGTAATTTCGTTTTAAGCACATTGTGGAGAAGAAGGAGCTTTGTATTGGAAGACATTTTTCGAATAAAGGTTACTTCTTTTGCCATTTAATTCTTGTCAGTTAATTTTGTTTCTTTTTTCTGTGATCTCTTGATTTTAGTTTTTGATCAGTGATCTCTTGATTCGTTTTGTTTTTCCTTCTTTCACAATTCTTCTCATTAAGTAAAATAAAATAAAAAAATAAAAAATAAAAATAAAAATGATGACTAACTAATTCTTAGTGTGGTTTGCTGATCTCTTAAGCAACCCTAGGGCAGTTTAGGAATTGAATAGATTGATGATCAATTTTTAGAAACCCTCGGTCTAAGATTGCCTTTCTTGAAGATTAAACTGATAGCTAGATTTCTTAATCTAGATTGTACACTTAAACAACTCTTTATAACTTCATACTTAAATACTCAGATAGCATAACTTTAAGATAACACTTTTCTTATGCTGTACTTAGAAGTTAGGATGAATCTTTGTTGAGTTTTTGGTAATGCAAACTAGTAGATTCTAATATCATCTTTTCTTGCTTGAATCTTTTTTAATAAACCTGGGGTAAATCATATGTATCTCAAGATGACATTCAACATCCAAGACTTGAATTGTGGGTTGTGGTAGAAGATCAGTAAAACCATACCTCTTTAATCATATATATTTCAAATCTAATCTCTCCTTTGTCTTATTTGAAGCATACAGAGAAATCGTCCGAAAAGCTTGCATCGCATCCTTCCCTGTGGATCGACCCGCTTTGGCCCTTGCTGCAGCGGATAGCATTGAGACTGAGAATCCTAACTTTTATCTTTTTCTTTTTAATTCTCAATTTCAATCAACCATTTGTTAGGTCATACCCCATATTCTCCATCATCCTGAGTACATTTTGCTTATAATGGGAGAATTGAGGGGTTCATTTTCGCTTTTTGAGTCTTCACGAGTCATTGATTCAGACTCGATTCTTCCGTAGAGGATTGGGTTTTGGCCTTTGCACATTGCTGGGACCCTGAATAAAGATCCTTGCGCTTCATTGATGCCTTAATATACCATTAGAGATGAACTTATCGGTACATGCAATGATGTCAAGGCATCTATTGCCGACCAGGGGTCATCACCTACATCAGTACTAGTATCTGATGGTGCAGAATCAGAAGCAAACACAGAAAGGTAAGTCAAATCTAATTCTTCATTAATATACCACTCGCCTACATCATTGACGATGTAATTGACATCGAGCTTATTAATGCTCGTTGCAAGCAGGTTCAGCTCCCAAAGATATTCTTCTTCTGTCTTTGATTCAATATCAACTTCATTACCATAGTCTGGTTCCTCGGCTAGAGATTCTCGTCCACCTTCAGAGAATCCTGATACAAGAGGGAGTCTGTGAAGTAGTTCTCTACCCCCTTGAACGGATGCCTTTCGGCGATAAACGTTCGGACTTTTCCATCTCCGTCAATATACTTCATGACTTGATGGAGAGTAGAAAGGACGATGGAGTTGCGATGAATCCATCACTTCAGAGCTTAGGTCCCCAATCTGACATTTGATTTTAATCTTCCCCACTGGGTGCGTACCATTGGCATTGAAATCATAAATAGTGGTTTGGGTAGCGCTCAATCGGTGAGTGGGGATCCCCAAGTGCTGCATGACCTGGCGAGGCATAATACTTAACGCGAATCCTAGATCTACCTGAATGTGGCTCACTTAAGATGATCCAATATACCCTGTGAAGTACAGGAGCCTATCATGTTTCTCCTTAACCTGCATGTCGTCTGGCGTGAAGGTGATGCAAGGGGCATGTTGAGAGGCGTGGAGGCAATCTTTTTTATCTTTCTCTTGTGGTTCAGTCGAAATCTAGGCCTTGAAGACCTTAACATCAGCTAGAGCTTCTCTTATTGACTTTGATAATCTCAAGAACTCGTAAAGGGTGATTCTGGCCGGAATGTTGGCCAGTTGAACCAAAAAATCAAAGCGGTAAGGTGCTGAAGTTCCTTCCGCTTTATTCTTCTGGAGGGCCTCGGCATACCGAATCTCCATTTGTTTCTCCACGAGTTGCTTCGTGGATTGCTTGGTTGGCTCTGAGGTAGGTTTAGGTGGATTTGCCACCATCTCGTCATACTTCTTCAAGTATTACTGACCCGAACGAGTTTCGATCACGAGCGGTACATTCAGCTCTACGGCAAGGACGATTGTCTCCTCTTCCGAATGTGTTAATGAGGGGACGTTAGTTTCTGGTTCTCGGGAGAAAGCACACATCACATTGCAAGGTAAAGCTTTTGCTTTGCCTTTAGACTTCTTGTTGGTAACAGTAGTCCACTGTTGGCTTTCCACAAGGCCGGGATGAACCCACATGATTTCTCCCTGAGAAGTGAGGACAGTTATGAGACTTTTCTCCTATTGATGATGTGGGTCTATATTGAGTACCCTTAGTTTCCCTTTCAGGATGGAAACTACTCCGGCCGGCGTTGGAGGCTGTACCTCGAACTGAAGAAATGACGTCACTTTGGTTGTCACTTTCTTCTGCTCTGGGCGGAGCTTGAGCACCTCCGCATCAATCAATGCTTGGAGGATATCTTTGAAGATGTAACAGCTTTTGATAGGGTGCCCCAGCATCTGTGATACAAGCAGTAGTTGGGATTGTCGGTCTTGACGACCTCCTCAGAACGTCTAGCTTCAGGAAGCTTCAATCTATTGCTCTTGTTGAGTAACTTGAACAACGAATCGACATGTCCGTCCTTAAAGGAGTACTGTCTATTGACGCGCGGCTGACTTGAAGAACTACCCTCTCTAGTCGGCTGAGGTTTAACAGGAGACTTCGTCTCTGTCGCCAATGTGTTCTTTCTTTTCGATTGGAAAGATACTTCCGGCGTGCGTCTTGTCGACTTTTCCTGGGCTTGTTTTTGTCCTCCTTAACCCTGGTGACAATCTCTTCTGCCTGTTCGCCCTGCTAGACTAACTGTTTTCAGGTACGGCTTTCAACAACTTCTATATAAGCTAGGAGTGAGGTCTCCAAATTGTGATGGCATATTTCTACCAGGGTGGCCTGGGTCGTACCGTTGGGACATCGGAGTGCCATATTCTGAAATCTCTCCATAAATGCTTTAATTGACTCCCTTTTTTGTTGCCTCATTGCCAGGAGGGTTGGCATAGTAATCTCTGAGTCGTCTTCGCAGAAGCGTGTAAGAAAAAGCTTCTCCAGATCATCCCAGTTCTTGATGGAGCCTTCAGGGAGCTTCATGAACCATTCAAAAACGAGTCCCTTCAGAGTGCCATGAACAAACGCGCCAAGATGGCATCATTTGCTACTACACTCCCTGTTTGAGACTTGAAGTAATAGATGTATTGGTTCGGTGATCCCTTGTCGTCGAAGGACTGTAGGATTGGAGCTTTGAACTTAGGAGGGTACGAGATAAGATCCCACTCAGCGGGTACGATCGGATCGCTCCTTTTTCTTGAAGGCCTTTCCAATTGGTGAAGGCTTCAAGACGCTGTTCTAGTTTATTCATCATTTTGGAATAAGTGATCCCATTCTCTGAATTACCTTCCTCTTTGGACGGAGACTTGGACGACTCAGAGTTAGACTGCTCCTCCTCCTCTGTATGCACAGAAGATGAGCTCTCCCCTTCCTTCTGTTTGCCCTTAGAATTGTTAGAAGGAGTTCTGGCTTTCGTCTTCTTCCTACCCTCAAGCAATTGTGAAAGCATCTGCTTGAGGGTGTCAATAGATTCTTATTGGGTGCGAATCATATCGAGTTGTTTCCTCCGGGCCTGGGCTTGCTGTTCAAAGCGCCTGGCCATTTCTTCAGGAGTACTTGCCATATAAGCGAAGGCTTTCTTCTCTACAGAAGAGTTTGAGGCTTGTGATTCTGCAATAACAGAGTGTAATTCACTTACTTCAAGCCCCGAGCTAAGGCACTTAATCAATTGGAGCTACCGCGCTAGTTCGAGTGCGGGTATGCCAGTTTACTCCTTCCGATTCAACGTTAGACTCATCAAAGCTGACTATCGGTGGTTTTCCTTCCTTCTGCTTGATGTAGTGCTTGGACCCACCATGTTCGCAGTGACTTTGGGATACTCCGTATCAGAGAAAGTTCTCCTTGTGCGGGAACGACACCTTTTGGCTGATTGGAAGGCTGACGTTAATCGTCTGAATACCGACTGCTTGCTTACATGCGAGCTGCAGTGACACTCAGAGAGCATTGCTGTGATGAGCCGTTCATAACAATATGATGGAGCGATTTGATGAGAACTTCTCTTCTTTATAATATAATCCCTTAGATCTGTCGGAGGGGGATAAAAGAGACTAGCCTTAAGTTTTCAAGGGTTTTCAGCTTCTAAAAGCTAACCTTGCGTCGTAAATCTGAGACGCAGGGTTTCGAAACGCGGAGTTCATGTTCTGTAGAACGGGGCGCGACTCTCGAGTTTTGGCTTTGAAATGCGGGCCTCATGTTGAGAAGAGACGCGGACCTCGCGTTGCTGATTGTCGTGTTCAGCCAGTGACATTTGGGAAACGTGGACTCTCTGAGTCCCGCGTTCTGCCGTAACGATGCGGGTCTCGTGTCTCTGAAAAGAGAAATGGACCTCCGTTGCTGAACGTTGCGTTTTAGTGGTGAAGCCTTAGAAATGCAAGCTTCTTGAGCTTCGCGTTTTAGTCTCCAAACACAAACTTCGCGCGTCTGACACATCTCAGAAGGGATGCAGGCATGAGCCTTGCATTCTGTATCTATTGGACAGATAGTTGTTCCAACTTCTTGAGTCTGTTTTCAACATGCCCATCACCTTTATCAACACTTAGCATTCCAGTTACGCTTTACGGGTTATTGAGAACCCTTGGTAACCTGGAGCTGAGGAAGAGGAAGGGCATGGCCGGATTGACCTTCAACAACGTTAGCTTCGCGGGTCTCGTAGGAGACATTGACGCAGGCCTTACGTGTGATGTGGTCAGCAATGATGCTCTTTCCGCAAGCCATCTTCGGAGAAGTCTCTGAAGAAACTTGAGAGCGGATCTCTGAGAAGACCGTGCAGTACTGCTATGCCCTAAGGCTCTTGGAGTCAGAAGAGAGGAACTCTTCGTACTTTGCCTGGTCAAATTCCACGATAAGTGACTCGACCATTTTTCCCATGAAGGTGACGTCACCTTGAGCCACAACTTGCTTATCAGTAGAGAAAGTAGTCCCCAGTGAAGTCGCCATATCTTGTTTGCTCGAGAAAAATTTGGAGAAATATGAATCGTAAAATTTCCTTGAATCAATGAAAGATTACAACAATCTCAAATATTCCGATTACAAGAGAGAGAAGATATTCAAGCTCAAGTCTTCTCTTTGTTTAATGCTGGGTTCTTGATATGGCGGTGGAAAGTGAATCTTATTTTCTGTTGACCGGGTGAACGTCAGTGTCTTCTGGTAATCTTCTCTTCTGACTATGGACGGGGTAGCGCAGCTCCTATCCAGTGAAATCTCAAAGAGACTTAAGGCAAAAACTTGTACTTAGCAAGTTGTTAGAAGAGTTGGACTCTTTAACAGTATTCCTTAGCTGAAAATTTTGACGAAAATTCTGACCAAAAAAAAGCCTTCTTTCAATAGCAAACTAAGCTATTTATAGGGTTTTTCGGGGTAAAATTGTCCCCTAAAAATCCTCCATGATTGGGGTTAACTCCCCTCATTACGTGGGCAATAATTGACCTGATAATAAGGACAGTTATAACAGAAATGCAGGGCTTCTTTGCAGTTGAAACGCCGGTTTTGAGCCTCGCATTTTGGCATTATAGTGCTGTTGGATGTCGACTTCGAACCCTGCCAGACGCGGGCTTCGAGCTCTACGTCTTGGCATTATAGTGAAGCAGAGACGCGGGCTTCGACCCTTGCGTCTTGGTACTGCAGTGATGCTAAGGCGTGGACCTCAAGCTTTGCGTCTTGGCCATTGCAGTGAAGCTGTGATGTGGGCTTCGACCCTTGCGTCTTGGTAATGCAGTGATGCTGAGGCGCGGCCTTCAAGCCTTGCGTCTTAGTACTGCAGTGATACTGAGGCACGGCCTTCAAGCTCTGCGTCTTGGTATTACAGTGATGCTGAGGCACGACCTTCAAGCTCTGCGTCTTAGTACTGCAGTGATGCTGAGGCGCGAACTTCAAGCTCTGCGTCTTGGCCATTGCAGTGATGCTGCGATGCGGGCCTCGACCCTTGCGTATTGGTACTGCATGAGTGGCTATAATTAGCCTCGCGTCTGGAGTATAGACTCTGCTTTCTGATGACTTGTCCTGAGTATTTTTAGACAGTCTATAATGTTGTTTCTCTTTTCAAAAAGTTTTAAAAGCAAAGAAAATATTATATTACTTTTTTATAAATTAAAAGAGAATCTATGTTATGTTAGAACCCTCCCCCACACCTATCTCATGCATTGTCCTTAATGTGTGAATGAATGCATAAATGCATGAAAAAGAAGAAAGGGAATGAAACTTGTTACTTCAGTATGGTGGTTCCGGTGGTGGTCGGATTGGCCAAGCGTTGCTGCCCTATCTAAATAGCATGGATTTTCAAAGAACCTACCCTTGATGACCTCTTTTCTATTTATATATTTACAATCCCCACGATGAATAGGATAATGTAAGATTCTAACATTTAAATTTTCCCAGTTATATAACCAATCTAGTAATGTCATCTCCGTCATTATAGTCTATACCTTGGTCCAACAAAAAAAATGTGATTTTGTAGAATGGATGATTTGGCCTCTGGAATGAAAGAACAGAAACCAACACTGACTGGAGTATATGACTTAAATCAAGTCTAGTTTCAAGAGTCGATTTCAGTTCAAGAGTGGAGTCCAGATCAAAAATTAAGATTCACATTTTTTATTTCTCAACAACGGAATATGACAATAAAAAATAGTGGTTCATATTCTAAATATATAGGTACGATAATTATTGTTGGCTCGGGAATAGGGTCCAAATCAAGTAAGGATAGTGGAGTCAACAATGATTCAAAATTTGGAACTGAATCACAAATTTAAAGATCGAGTTCACATTCCTGTTCAAGTCCAATTTCATTGAAATGGAAACTTGTCAATTTGTCAATGATTTGGTATTGGTCGAGTTCAAGATGGCGTGATAAAATTGAATCTTGCTTTAAATTTTCATGACACAATGATTATTGGTTCCTATGAATATGGCTAGGAAAATCTGGAATAGTTAAAAATTAGGTAGAGAGAGTTTCCTCATTCCTATCATTAACTGTGTTGACCAAATGACTTATTTGTGCTTCTAACTTATTGATAGATTGGGTACAATCAAGATTTGATTAGATGAAATCGTTTTGGTACTGAATCATGTTTTCTATTCTCTTTTCGAAGTCAGTATATTCTTCTTCTTGTTGTGGGACTTGAAACATGAAGTAGGGATCTTGGATTTGAAAATTTTGATGGGATTGTTAGTTGATTGCTAAAATAAAGAAATAATCAATGAGTTAAGAATATACCGTTGAGCTTGTGGCTAACGGGTCGTGTCCACAAGGAGGAATGCGATGGAAGCTTTTCGGTGAATCGTTTAGGAACAAGGAGTTGAGTTCGTTTTTTTATGAAAAAGAGAATGGAAGGAAAGAGATGAATGAAAGAAAAATTGCAACTTTTAGAAAAGGTTTTGGAGAAGGTGATTTAGAAAGCTTAGAAATTGTTTTGTTGTTTGTAATAATAAAGAAAGTCTGGGCTCACTATCTAACTACTCAATTGTTCATTCTTCTCTTAAAATGTTGAGTCCCTCAAGTGATCATTTGCAAAACTTACTTAAGTTGATTTTTAGAAAGCTTTAAGTAAAGCACATAAGACAATTAGATGAGTTGAGTCTTTTTCTTCAAGAAATCGTTAGAATCGAATATTAAAACATCAAGCGCGAAGAAGCAAGAATGAATTAAAAACGATTCAAGACATGTTCGTGAAAGAGTTGTGAATTCAACCATCCATACCCATCTTCATGTGCCTTCAAGAACACTTTCAAAAAGAAAGGCTTTTAAGTGAGGCATGCATATGAGTCATCGGGTCTTTTTCTTTTAAAAACAGAAGAGAAGAAGAACACGAGAGAGTTATGATAGCTAGCCCAGAAAAACATTTAGTGATCCATAGAAAACAATGAAGACAACATAAACATTATGCAAACCATACCGTACTGCAAGGAAGAAAACTTGGCTCGACTTTTGTATTGCTGTCACTTCAATCTTCAAGTACAAGCTCTCAGTCCTCTCTCTCACAAATTTTGATACTGGACTACAAATTAAAAAGCAAGATTAAAACTTTCGTTCTAGCTAACAAAGAGCTTAAATCCTAAGAAAATAAATACAAAACTTAATCCTAGTCTTCGCTCCATTTTTCCTTGCTGGAACCAGTTTTTATAGGCAAAAACCTAAAGGATAGGATCCCGGGAAGATTGGGAGAGCAAACGCTCCCCCAACTGAATCAGGTAGGCTGCGAAAACGCGGCCCTGGTGTGGCCAGGTGGCCGCACCAAAAGGGGGGGACTTCCTGGTTTTCTGTTTATCTCGTATCTGCTGCTGGTTTTCTTGTTTCTGCTCCAAACTGTTGACGAAACAGCCTTGATTCTGTGGCTTCAACCGCTCGATTCAGGGAGGATTTTTCTCAACCTCTTGATATGCCTAGATTTAGCCCTGATTTCTTCATTTCGAATTTATTCTGAATTAATTCAGAATTGGTGGGCTTTTGGGCTTGTTTCTCTTTTCTTTCTTTGAGCACTTGGGCCTACATTTAGCAAAGAAAAAGACAACTTATTAATATAATTATTAGTTAACAAGTGCGGTAAAGTAACAATATAAATGCAATGTATGTGACAAATCACACCCCCACACTTATCTTTTGCTCGCCCTCATGCAAAACATCAGACTAACTCGAATCAATTATTAGACCACTTTCGCAGGACACTCGATTGCACTGAGCATGTGCAACAAGCCGTTAAACCTCTAGGTTACCCCTAGAGGACGAGTTTTGTCTCGTGAGGGTTTTCAGCGGATTACACCCACAAAATCCATAAAGAAAGAGAAAAAGGTTAGTATTTTCGAAAAGCCCTTTTTTTTTCTTTTTTTTCTTTTTTTTTTCTTTTTTTTTTGGAAGAGAGAAAATATTTGAAGTATATTTGTGAGAGTTTAAGTAATCTATAAGTTATAGGAATATCAAATTTTTCATTCCTAAACTCAGTCTCCATTCAAAAACATGTCATCAATTAAAGTAAGGAGTCAAATTGTACTTCTCATCTAGTCTATTAATTTACCCTGAGTCGTATGCACCATCGTGACTGTGAAGTTGACTAAGGGTTCTTTAACATTAACTCCTATGCCTTATATTTATTTATTTTTGGTGAAATTTATTCCTCAATTTCATTAGGCTTTCTAATCTGCCCATGTAACGAGCAGGTGACACCCAAACCGGACAGTTTTAGGGCACCAAGTGAGAAAACACCCCTAAGGATTTAAATACTCGAGCAGATAAGGCCACGAAACCAAGGTTTTTATTTATAAGATGTACCCCTTTTAGGCGTGAATACTTATGCTTCATGAGGCATAAATACCCAGCTTAATCAGAGGACACATTTCTTTCTCTTCAAACTTATCTAATTATCTTTTGCATAACTACTAAGGCTTGCTTAGGCAAAGCACCAAGCTAATCAATAATTAGACTTGTTTTTTTTCCTTTTTTCTTTTTTTTCATCATATTTTTTATAAGGCATAAGAGTCTCTTTTTTTAAACCCTAAGTGTGTAAGTGTATTTTGTGTGCATATGTCATCAAGGTAAATATTAAGACTAAATTACTTTCACAAATTTTCTTCCTGACCCTAAAAATCAAACAAGTTATCTTATTTTGACCAAGTATAAGAAATCCTAATTATGATTCTCCTATTCCTTAAAATTGACTTAATTTCTTATAAAAATATATCAAAATATTGTTCTAACCTTTCAAAAAGTTTTTTTTTTATATATAATTTTTTTTTCTTTTTTATATCAGTCATGTTAGAACCCCCCCCACACTTATCTCATGCATTGTCCCCAATGTATGAAAGAAATGTATACATGCATGAAATGAAATGTAAAAGAGGTGCATATTTATACAGAAATATGTACAACATC
This sequence comes from Agave tequilana, assembly GCA_038442645.1. Taxonomy (NCBI): domain Eukaryota; kingdom Viridiplantae; phylum Streptophyta; class Magnoliopsida; order Asparagales; family Asparagaceae; genus Agave; species Agave tequilana. The sequence goes on along the minus strand of JAVJIF010007799.1, from coordinate 79,065 downwards.
AAATTTCACCCATACCTAGAGCTTTTTCAGTCTTATCCCTCTATCTCTCTTCCCATCATTCCAATGGGTCCTCTTTATAGGGCACAGTGGGGAGGCCAAGTGTTTTGTCATTTTAGCTTCCTGCCTCCCCAGTCTCACCTTCTTTAGGTGTTTCTCCCTCATATTGCCACAATCATTATTCAAAAATTTACCTCCACCACCCTTCTCAGTTGGAACTTCCTCATTATGAATGCCTAGGAATTTTAACTCAGTTCCATAGATCTCCTCAAAGCTTAAATCAACACTTTCACCTGGAAATGTATAATTAACCAACTGATCCCTAGTTGGTTCATCCAAACACATGAGTTCTTCTTCGAAAAGGTTTTCAAAGAGTATGTCAATCGGAGGTTCTTGAACTATATTCTCATGCGATACATTATTGGTTGGCTCATCGAAAGTGAAGGTATTCAAATCAAAATTTCCCTTTTCAAAGGGTACTTTAACATTAGGATCTCCGACATATGCCTTCTCATCAAGATAATCGCCTTCATTGAATAATTCACTAAGAAACAGTGACTCATCTTCTATATCTTCACCTTCTTCATCACAATTATTTTCAACAAAATTTACCTCAAATGATTGATCCCTTATCTTACGAGGTTGTTTTTCAAGATTGAAGACATAAACTTCTCTAGTCATGTCCCAAAAGTTAACCTCATGGACCCATTCCTACAATTGATGATGGCATTTGCAGGAGCAAGGAATGGTCGCCCTAGGATAACAGGAGTTTGAGCCTTATGATTGGATTTGGACACAGGCTGTGTCTCAGAACTATGAAATCAACAGGGTAAATAAACTCCCCTACCCGGATAAGGACATCATTAATCTCCCCTTTTGGAACTTTCACTGAACGGTCAGCCAGTTGGATAGTGACTCGAGTTGGACTAAGATCGCCCAACCCGAGTTGTTGATAAACTGAGAATGGAAGCAAGTTGATACTTGCCCCAAGTCAAGAAGTGCACGACTAATCTCGGCTTGTCCTATTGTGCAGGCAATGATTAGACTACCTGGATCCTTGTACTTGACAGGGATCGGACCCGATAGTAGCTCACTAATGTTAGTGGCTAAGAAGACCTTTTTAGGTACATTAGTCTTTCTCTTCTTGGTGCACATGTCCTTAAGAAACTTAGCATAAGATGGGACTTGTTAGATGGCAACAAGAAGTGGCACATTTATCTTCACTTGATTAAAGATCTCTATTATCTTATCCATGTGCGGATTTTGCTTGTTTTTCAGCCTATTAGGAAATTGTGCTATAGGAAAACTTGGCTCGACTTTTGTATTGCTGTCACTTCAATCTTCAAGTACAAGCTCTCAGTTCTCTCTCTCACAAATTTTGATACTGGACTACAAATTAAAAAGCAAGATTAAAACTTTCGTTCTAGCTCCATTTTTCCGTGCTGGAACCAGTTTTTATAGGCAAAAATCTAAAGGATAGGATCCCAGGAAGATTGGGGAGCAAACGCTCCCCAACTGAATCAGGTAGGCCGCGGAAACGCGGCTTGGGCCGCGTTTTCGCGGCCCTGGTGTGGCCAGGTGGCCACACCAAAAGGGGGACTTCCTGGTTTTCTGTTTATCTCGTATCTGCTGCTGGTTTTTCTGGTTTTCTGCTCCAAACTGTTGACGAAACAGCCTTGATTCTGTGGCTTCAACCGCTCGATTCAGGGAGGATTTTTCTCAACCTCTTGATATGCCTAGATTTAGCCCTGATTTCTTCATTTCGAATTTATTCTGAATTAATTCAGAATTTGGTGGGCTTTTAGGCTTGTTTCTCTTTTCTTTCTCTGAGCACTTGGGCCTACATTTAGCAAAAAAAAGACAACTTATTAATATAATTTATTAGCTAACAAGTGTGGTAAAGTTACAATATAAATGCAATGTATGTGACAAATCATTAGTCCTTTCTGTTTTGAACTTGTCGGTCGGACTCATGCAAATCTTCTAGAATCTTTTCAAAATTTGATTTTTCCTAGAAAAGAAGAAGTTGAATGCTGGTAAGATGGTTGACTATATGGCTTGGGAGAGTTGTATCCCCACTGACTCTGTGAAGAGTGGTGATGATTGTTTCCATCTCATTCACAATATTGAGACTATGACATATATTGATTCGTATAAGACCAATCCGACATACTTGATTGGTTAGAGTAATGAAATACCGGGTTGGTAATATCCAAATTGAAAGAGGTCAGGCTGAAGTATGGATCACTATATGCATTGGAATAATTATAATTGTAATACATATCACAAAGATATGAAAACAAAAATAAATAAACAAATAAACAAACAAAGGAAAAAAAATCTAGCATAAGTTAGGGTCGATCTTAGACCTAAACGACTCCTAACTGGTTAGACTATCCACATGGGATTGTCACAATCTGACCACAAGTTAATCGGCCAGGTAGGGGCAAGACCAGTGAGAGGTATCCGTGCATAAGCAACATGCCTAATTATGCCAAACCACTGTTATTCGAGGTTTCACCTCTTAATCCCCAACCTTTGGCACCAATTCGATAAGAGTCAAACTCTAACAACTTTCTCCTTAGTTCAATCTCCTAAATAAGTCTGAGATGTTCCTAGGGCTAACATCTACTCAGTTTTAGTTAGGCTTGGTTAGTGAATAAGGAGTTAGTTTGTGAGCTAAGGGAAGGTAATCACTTCCCACCTTATCTTGTTTATAAGACAAGCCTTTAATCGTTTTAGTACAACGTGTACATGTATATGAAAAGCAACATTCAGGAAATATAAACAATTCAAAAGTGTTCCTATACCACATGTTATGCACACGTACCTTTTCTTCAGCACTCTTCAAAAGTAATGTAAATGTAAACGTAATTAGACAATTGCCCTAGAATGCAAAGTCTAAACATTTGTTAGTATTTAACAAACATGCTTTACTGTTGAGCTTAAAAAGGTGCATACAGTAAGCTAAATACGAAAAATAACAGTAGCATAAATCTATGTTTTGCAATGCATCCACCCTGCAAGAAAGAAGGGTGAGTAGTCCACTTAACTTGTCACGAAAACGCTACTTTTCCACTTAACTTACCACAAAAACACGGCAAAAGAAGCGTTGGCGTGACAAGGTTGAGGGCCCTGGGTTTTTACTTTCTAGAGCAGAGTCCCAGAGCCACTTATATATTTCTGTAACCCTCGTTTCCTTGAAATCAGCCTCTGCACACAAAAACAAAGAACAAAATTTAACCGTTAAGTAAACTAAAAGAAAAACTTACCGTCCCTCTCCAGCGAGGGCGCTAAAATTTGATTGAGTTTAGACTTGCACAAAAAAAATAGAAGTTTAGAAATAAAATGCAAGGTTCCCAATGCTATCACTATAGCAAGTGGCAATGGGGGTCGTGATCCACAAGGAGGGACTTGCGACAGAAGCGTGTTGATAAGTTTCTTTGGAGTTATTAAATTGGGTTAAAAGTTCTTTTATGTTTTTACAAAGAAACGAAAAGTAAAAAAACAACAATATTTCAGAGAAAGTTGAATAATAGAGAAGATAGTGATTGTGTGGAAAGAAAAAAAAGTAAAATAAAGAGATAAAAAGATTAAAGGAAGGAAGAATTGGATTTTGAAGTGTTCTAAATAAATAATTGAAACAAAGAAAGAAAACCTACAAATACTTACTTACCTCTTTCGGTTGATAGCTTACCTTGGATCGTTGGTACGTTCACCTTGATTCGGAGGTGATCAGCGCATAACCCAATAAGATATAATTCAGTCCCCATCATATTACATCATCAAAGTTTCATCGAGCAAGTATGAAATAATACAAACATTGGGAGGAATCCATCGTCATGAACTATCGATGGGACTCACAAAGGCAAGGCAGTTTCGATGCTATGAGACTCACTTGGATCATCATCAATACCAAAAAGAAGAAGAATAAAAGAAGAAGAAGAACATAAAAATATAACCTTCGATTAAATAAAGTAACGAAAAAAGAAAAGAAGAACACTTACACTGATGTCACTCTTAGTACAACCTTTACTCTCATTCTCTAATGAAACTCTTCTGTCCTCTAAGTTACATAAATAAAAACAAAAATTACATTAAAAAATGAAACCCTAAACTAAACTGGAATAAAAAACTAGCCTCAAATCTATCTTTGCTGGAGTGGTACCCATTTGCCTTGAAAAATTGTAGTATTTATAGGATAAAAGGAGTGTCAAAGGGTGTTGAAGAGATGAGCTCAAATCACTGGCCAAACAGTCAATATCTTTATCCTTGTTATCCCTTTGTATACCTAAAAATTCATTTCTGGACTTCTGAATTTGGGATATCTTCATTGATTTTTCAAGTAAGGATAATTAATCCATTTAAATCTAATTTAATTGGAATAGATTTGATAATATCATCTCTCTGTTATTCCATATTTTCTGATAAGATATGTGATTGAAGCAAAACCTGCACATAAAAATAAAGAATTTCAGATTTAGAATAAAGATGTGCAAGTGCTCAATTCTTACCGCTATAGAAAGTGGCTATGCGGGTCGTGATCCACAAGGAGAGTTTTGTGATAGAAGCGTTTACGTTTTTGTATTGAAATCTTTATGAAAACCAAATGAGAGTTCTTCTCTGTTTTTAAGTTAAAAAAATGGAAAAGAATTATGTTAAAGTTAGAAGAAAATGAGAGATGAAGAAGGTGAAAAAAAATCAGAAAACGGCGAAAGCGACTATGTACAAATGATTATGTACAAGGAAGTGAAAAGGAGTGGTGTTGGTGATTTAATTTACAGAAATGAAAGAAAAGAAAGAAGAGGAAGAAATACTTACCTAGATTGATTGATGACTTACCTGAAAACCTTTGCATGTTCTACCTTTGTTTAGGAGGCATTCAACGCATAGATCATAAGCTCGAGCTCAGTCCCCGTTCGCATTATATCATCAAGTCTCGCACAAGCATGAAGTGATACGTCTTGAGGAGGAGAACGTCTTCATGAACTATCGTTGGCACTCACATAACATCGTTATACTTGTGCTTTGGAATTCACTTGTAAACTCAACAAAAACAAACGAGGTAAAGTAGAAGAGGAAGACGAAAATAAAAGAAAATGAAAGTAAAGAAGAACATAAAAATGTTACCTTTTATTGCTTGAAACGATGGAAGAAAGGAGGAGGGTACATCGGTGTCACTCTCAACATATTCCTCTCTCTCTTACTTACATGAATCATCATCTAACCTAAGCTTACATACAAGTTACATAAAAAGAAAAGAAAAACCTAAACTAAGAAATGAAAAACTTGGCTAAATCCTATCTCTGCATGGTCGTCCGTTTTCAGCGCAAAGACTGGCCTTTTATAGGCAAAAAACCCAGTGTGCAGGATCCCGGGGAGATTGGGGGAGCGAACGCTCCCCCTTCCTCCCCAACCAAGCCGCGGATCCGCGGCTTTTTTACCGCGTTTCCGCGGCCAGGGTGTGGCCAGATGGCCACACCCTGTTGGTGGGTCGTTCTGGTGTTTCCTTCTGACTTTATCCTTTGTTGGTTTGTCAGTTTGAGTCCCGTATTGTGACGAAATGGCCTTGGATTCTTGGCTTTAACCGATCGATTCTGAGAGGATTCTTCTCAACCGGTTCTCAACCTCTTGATTTTGCCCTGATTCAGTGAGCTCGAATTAATTCTGATTTAACTCAGAATGTTGGTGGGCTTTTGGGCTTATTTCTCTTCATCTCCTTATGGAATGGGCCTGCAAATAAATTAAGCAATTAATTAAGACAATGCAAAATTTTATTCTAGAATAAGTATGAAAATATGATACTAAATATGCAACATTAGCGACCAATCACACCCCCATACCTATCTTTTGCTCGTCCTCGAGCAAAACAACTAAACTATACTAAGGATTATTAGACCACTTTCGCAGGTCACGCGATTGCACTGAGCATGTGCAACAAGCCGTTAAACCTCTAGGTTTCCCCTAGAGGACGAGTTTTGTCTCGTGAGGGTTTTCAGCGGATTGCACCCACAAAATCCATAAAGAAAGGGAAATAAAGAGTTAGTATTGTCGAAAAGCATTTTGAAAGGGAAAAATATTAGAAATATAATTGTAAGATCTAAGCAATCTATAAGTTATAGAAAAACTGAATTTTTCATTCCCAAACTTAGTCTCTATTCAGAAATTTGTTATCAATTAAAGTAAGGAGTCAAATTGTACTTCTCATCTAGTCTATTACGTTACCCTAAGTCATATGCACCTTGTGACTGTGAAAATTAAAACTCAGGGTTCATTAACTCTAACTCTTATACCTTATTTATTTATATATATATATTTTTGGTGGTATTCTTAGTTCTATTAGGCTTTCTACTCTGCCCATGTAACGAGCCTTTAATCGATGACTCCCAAACTAGATGGTCTTAGGGCACCGGGTGAGAAAACACTCCAAGAACTTAAGAACTCGAGCAAACAAGGCAACAAAACTAAGAATTTTATTATATGGACTTCCTTTAGGCGTGAATACTTATGCTTTATTAGGCACAAATACCCAGCTTAATCAAAGGATTTTTTTTTTAAACTTATCTAATCATCTTTCGCGTAAATACTAAGGCTTGCTTAGGCCAAAGCACCTAGCTAATCAATAATTAGATTTGCTTATTTCTTTCTTTTTCGTTTTTTTTATATATATATTTTTTATAAGGCATAAGAATCTTTGTTTTTGAACCCTAAGTGTGTAAGTGTATGAGGTGTGCATACTTCATCAAGGTAAAGATCAAGACTAAATTACTTTGACAAATTATCTTCCTAACCTAAAAATCAAACAAATAATCTTATTTTGACCAAGTATAAGAAATCCTAATTTAGATTTTCTTATTCCTTAAAATTAACTTAATTTCTTACAAAAAATATGTCAAAATATTATTTCTATTTTCAAAAAGTTTTTAATAAAAAGAAAACCTAAGTTATGTTAGACCCTCCCTCACACCTATCTCATGCATTGTCCTCAATGTATGAATTAATGCATAGATGCATGAAAAAGAAGAAAGGGAAGGAAGTGTTACCTTAAGGTGGTGGTTTCAGTGGTGGTCTGATTGGTCCACAAAACGCGGCCCAATCGACTTTTCGTGGGATTCGGAGGAACCCACCAGAAATATCTTTAATATAACCCATTAAAAAGATAAATCCATGAAGAATTTTTATTAAAAATTTAACCCCATCTAATTTCCAAATTCCATAACTAATTTCGGAGTCAAATTTGTCAACTACCTCGTCCCAGAATGGAGTATGAAAAGATAAAATGATTGACTTGGACTCAGGAAGTACAGGAACTAATACTGACTCAGGAAAGTGACTTAAGTCAAGTAAAGGTTCAGGAGTCGAGATTGGTTCAAGAAGCGGGTCCAAGTCAAGAAGTTGAAACTCAAGTCCACATGTATTTTCTAACAATGGGATGTGACTTAATATTGGTGATTCAAGTTCAAGAATGATAGGTGGGGGAATCAAAACTGACTCTAAAATATTACTCAAGTTTGATAACAAAACAGGAGTCAATATTGATTCAGAAAGGTGAACTGGATCACAGATTTGAGAATCTAGGTCACATATCTCATTGAGTTCAATATCATAAAAATGAGAACTTGCCAATTTGTCAATAGGATCTTCAAAAGTGTATAATTGGTCAAGTTCAATATGATCCTAAAAGATGGGTGATTCAATTTCATTATGAATTGGTATAGGATCCAATGTTGACTCCGGGAAAAGATTGAAGTCAGGTGAAGATACCGGAGTCATTATTGAGTCAGGAAGAAGAATTGAATCACTAAGTTGGGGTTCAAGATCATATTCATTCTCAAGTTCTATTTCAGGAAAGGAATAACTTGCCAAACTGTCAATATCTTTTTCAAAATTTGGAGTTTGGGCAAGTTCAAATGGTTGTTCTGAAATAGAATCTTGATTTCCAAAACAACATGACTCTTCGGCTCTAACAGAATGGTAAGTGACATCAGAACGGTGGGAACGTAGAGATTCGACCATCATATCTATGTCACGATTACGAGCGTTTTGAGCCTGAGTCATGGCTTCAAGCATCTTTTCATAGTTGATAGGCTCATCGTTTTGATGAAAAGATGAAGTATTGTCTTGGAATTGGTGGTGAAATTGTGAGTCCATCAGATTTTTGGGATTTGTGTTTGGACTCACGCATACTCATTTCCAAAATTGATAGTTTCCTATTTTGGACTGGTGGAACTGAGTATGAATCTTGAAAATATTGTGGACTAGGTAGAGAAGGAGGACAAGTTGGTTGAAAATTATGCTCGGGGGAGGTGAATCCCCACTGACTCGGTGAAGAGTTGAAATCATTATGGAAATTATAGTTATTAGATGGGGGCATGGGTTATATTGATTCAGATAAGACCAATACGGCACACTAAGTTGGTTAAAGTCATGATCTGCCGGGTTGGTAATATCCGAAAATGAACTCGGCGTGTAATATGGATTATTATTGAAGTTGGAAAAATTATTATTATAAGCCATATCACACAATGGAATACAAACAAAAAGAAAGAAAAACAAGCAAAGAAGCAAACAAATAAAAGGAAAAAATTCTCACTAGGTTAGGGTAGACCTATGACCTAGACGACTCCTAACTGACTAGACTGTCCACGGGAAGTTTAATGCAGACTTTGACCACAAGCTAATCAGCCAGGTCAGGGCAAGGTTGGTGGGAGGTTTTCCGTCAAAGACGTTCCTTAATTAAATAACCACCAACCTTCGGGCTTTCAGCCCTCAATCCCTTTCCTAGACACTGATTTGGCAGGAGTCAAATTCCAACACATTTTCCCCTTAGGATAATCTCCTAATTGAGTCCAAGATGTCCCTAGGGCCAATGTCTACTCATTTTTAGTTAGGCTTGGGTTAATGAGTGCTTGGAATCTGATTTTTGGGCTAAGGAAGGGTGATTAAATCCCCACCTTATCTTGTTAATGGGTGGTGCCCTTAAAATCAATTTGTGCAAGTGTACAAGATAAATAAGATTCACTCAAAGTGATATAAATCAACCAAGAAGTGAGTCATATGCTAAATGCAATGCATACGTACCTTACTCCAACACTCTTCAACAGTAAAAATAAATGAATTGAAGAGACACGTGCCTAAAATGCAAACGTCTAATCAATTTTTTATCTTTTCAACAAATGTTTTACTATTGATTATTAGCAGGCTTATGTGATGGCATATAAGAAAAAGTAAAGTTGAAGAAAACTATAATTTGCAAAGCAAGCAACCCTGCAAAAAGAACGTTAGTAGTCCACTCCTTTTTGCTGCGGATCCGCGGCTTTGGCCGCGAAAATGCGGCAAAGCAGAGGGCACTTGGTCTCTGCTTTCTAGAGCAGAGGCCCAAGGCCACTTATATGTTACTGCAACTTTAATTTTCTGCTTTGCTTGCCCTTTAACCTGCAACAGAGAAGAAAGTTCGTTTTAGTTCTAAAAAATTTTCAAGAAAAATCAGATTTCAATAAAAACAACGTTACCCTCCCCGGCAACGGCGCCAAAATTTGATTGAAGCAAAAACTGCACATAAAAATAAAGAATTTCAGATTTAGAATGAAGATGTGCAAGTGCTCAATTCTTACCGCTATAGCAAGTGGCTATGCGGGTCGTGATCCACAAGAAGGGTTTTGCGATAGAAGCGTTTACGTTTTTGTATTGAAATCTTTATGAAAACTAAACGAGAGTTCTTCTCTGTTTTAAAGTTAAAAAAATGGAAAAGAATTATGTTAAAGTTAGAAGAAAATGAGAGATGAAGAAGGTGGAAAAAAATCAGAAAACGGCGAAAGCGACTAAGTACAAATGATTATTTACAAGGAAGTGAAAAGGAGTGGTGTTGGTGATTTAAGTTACAGAAATGAAAGAAAAGAAAGAAAAGGAAGAAATACTTACCTAGATTGATTGATGACTTACCTGAAAACCTTTGCATGTTCTACCTTTGTTTAGGAGGCGTTCAACGCATAGATCATAAGCCCGAGCTCAGTCTCCGTTCGCATTATATCATCAAGTCTCGCACAAGCATGAAGTGATACGTCTTGAGGAGGAGAACGTCTTCATGAACTATCGTTGGCACTCACATAACAACGTTATACTTGTGCTTTGGAATTCACTTGTAAACTCAACAAAAACAAACGAGGTAAATTAGAAGAGGAAGACGAAAACAAAAGAAAATGAAAGTAAAGAAGAACATAAAAATGTTACCTTTTATTGCTTGAAACGATGGAAGAAAGGAAGAGGGTACATCGGTGTCACTCTCAACATATTCCTCTCTCTCTCTTACTTACATGAATCATCATCTAACCTAAGCTTACATACAAGTTACATAAAAAGAAAAGAAAAACCTAAACTAAGAAATGGAAAACTTGGCTAAATCCTATCTTTGCATGGTCGTCCGTTTTTAGCGCAAAGACTGGCCTTTTATAGGCAAAAAACCCAGTGTGCAGGATCCCGGGGAGATCGGGGGAGCAAACGCTCCCCCTAACTCCCCAACCAAGCCGCGGATCCGCGGCTTTTGCCGCGTTTTCGCGGCCAGGGTGTGGCCAAATGGCCACACCCTGTTGGTGGGTCGTTCTGGTGTTTCCTTCTGACTTTATCCTTTGTTGGTTTGTCAGTTTGAGTCCCGTATTGTGACGAAATGGCCTTGGATTCTTGGCTTTAACCGATCAATTCTGAGAGGATTCTTCTCAACCGGTTCTCTACCTCTTGATTTTGCCCTGATTCAGTGAGCTCGAATTAATTCTGATTTAACTCAGAATGTTGGTGGGCTTTTGGGCTCATTTCTCTTCATCTCCTTATGGAATGGGCCTGCAAATAAATTAAGCAATTAATTAAGATAATGCAAAATTTTATTCTAGAATAAGTATGGAAATATGATACTAAATATGCAACATTAGCGACCAATCACACCCCCATACCTATCTTTTGCTCGTCCTCGAGCAAAACAACTAAACTATACTAAGGATTATTAGACCACTTTCGCAGGTCACGCGATTACACTGAGCATGTGCAACAAGCCGTTAAACCTCTAGGTTTCCCCTAGAGGACGAGTTTTGTCTCGTGAGGGTTTTCAGCGGATTGCACCCACAAAATCCATAAAGAAAGGGAAATAAAGAGTTAGTATTTTCTTGAAAGGAAAAAATATTTGAAATATAATTGTAAGATCTAAGCAATCTATAAGTTATAGGAAAACTGAATTTTTCATTCCCAAACTTAGTCTCTATTCAGAAATTTGTTATCAATTAAAGTAAGGAGTCAAATTGTACTTCTCATCTAGTCTATTAGTTTACCCTAAGTCATTTACACCTTGTGACTGTGAAAATTTTAACTCAGGGTTCATTAACTCTAACTCTTATGCCTTATTTATTTATATATATATATATATATATATATATATATATATATATTTGGTGGTATTCTTAGTTCTATTAGGCTTTCTAATCTGCCCATGTAACGAGCCTTTAATCGATGACTCCCAAACTAGACGGTCTTAGGGCACCGGGTGAGAAAACACCCCAAGGACTTAAGAACTCGAGCAAACAAGGCCACAAAACTAAGAATTTTATTATATGGACCTCCTTTAGGCGTGAATACTTATGCTTTATTAGGCACAAATACCCAGCTTAATCAAAGGATTTTTTTTTTAAACTTATCTAATCATCTTTCGCGTAAATACTAAGGCATGCTTAGGCCAAAGCACCTAGCTATTCAATAATTAGATTTGCTTATTTCTTTCTTTCTTCTTTTTTATATATATATTTTTTATAAGGCATAAGAATCTTTGTTTTTGAACCTAAGTGTGTAAGTGTATGAGGTGTGCATACTTCATCAAGGTAAAGATCAAGACTAAATTACTTTGACAAATTATCTTCCTAACCCTAAAAATCAAACAAATAATCTTATTTTGACCAAGTATAAGAAATCCTAATTTAGATTTTCTTATTCCTTAAAATTAACTTAATTTCTTACAAAAAATATGTCAAAATATTATTTCTATTTTCAAAAAATTTTTAATAAAAAGAAAACCTAAGTTATGTTAGACCCTCCCCCACACCTATCTCATGCATTGTCCTCAATGTATGAATTAATGCATAGATGCATGAAAATGAAGAAAGGGAAGGAAAGTGTTACCTTAAGGTGGTGGTTCCGGTGGTGGTCTGATTGGTCCACAAAACGCGGCCCAATCGACTTTTCGTGGGATTCGGAGGAACCCACCAGAAATATCTTTAATATAACCCATTAAAAAGATAAATCCATGAAGAATTTTTATTAAAAATTTAACCCCATCTAATTTCCAAATTCCATAACTAATTTCGGTGTCAAATTTGTCAACTACCTCGTCCCAGAATGGAGTATGAAAAGATAAAATGATTGACTTGGACTCAGGAAGTACAGGAACTAATACTGACTCAGGAAAGTGACTTAAGTCAAGTAAAGGTTCAGGAGTCGAGATTGGTTCAAGAAGCGGGTCCAAGTCAAGAAGTTGAAACTCAAGTCCACATGTATTTTCTAACAATGGGATGTGACTTAATATTGGTGATTCAAGTTCAAGAATGATAGGTGGGGGAATCAAAACTGACTCTAAAATATTACTCAAGTTTGGTAACAAACAGGAGTCAATATTGATTCAGAAAGGTGAACTGGATCACAGATTTGAGAATCTAGGTCACATATCTCATTGAGTTCAATATCATAAAAATGAGAACTTGCCAATTTGTCAATAGGATCTTCAAAAGTGTATAATTGGTCAAGTTCAATATGATCCTCAAAGATGGGTGATTCAATTTCATTATGAATTGGTATAGGATCCAATGTTAACTCTGGGAAAAGATTGAAGTCAGGTGAAGATACCGGAGTCATTATTGAATCAGGAAGAAGAATTGAATCACTAAGTTGGGGTTCAAGATCATATTCATTCTCAAGTTCTATTTCAGGAAAGGAATAACTTGCCAAACTGTCAATATCTTTTTCAAAATTTGGAGTTTGGGCAAGTTCAAATGGTTGTTCTGAAATAGAATTTTGATTTCCAAAACAACATGACTCTTCGGCTCTAACAGAATGGTAGGTGACATCAGAATGGTGGGAACGTAGAGATTCGACCATCTTATCTATGTCACGATTACGAGCGTTTTGAGCCTGAGTCATGGCTTCAAGCATCTTTTCATAGTTGATAGGCTCATTGTTTTGATGAAAAGATGAAGTATTGTCTTGGAATTTGTGGTGAAATTGTGAGTCTATCAGATTTTTGGGATTTGTGTTTGGACTCACGCATACTCATTTCCAAAATTGATAGTTTCCTATTTTGGACTGGTGGAACTGAGTATGAATCTTGAAAATATTGTGGACTAGGTAGAGAAGAAGGACAAGTTGGTTGAAAATTATGCTCGGGGGAGATGAATCCCCACTGACTCGGTGAAGAGTTGAAATCATTATGGAAATTATAGTTATTAGATTGGGGGCACGGGTTATATTGATTCAGATAAGATCAATCCGGCACACTAAGTTGGTTAAAGTCATGATATGCCGGGTTGGTAATATCCGAAAATGAACTCGACGTGTAATATGGATTATTATTGAAGTTGAAAAAATTATTATTATAAGCCATATCACACAATGGAATACAAACAAAAAGAAAGAAAAAACAAGCAAAGAAGCAAACAAATAAAGGGAAAAATTCTAACTAGGTTAGGGTAGACCTATGACCTAGATGACTCCTAACTGATTAGACTGTCCACGGGAAGTTTAATGCAGACTTTGACCACAAGCTAATCAGCCAGGTTAGGGCAAGGTTGGCGGGAGGTTTTCCGTCAAAGACGTTCCTTAATTAAATAACCACCAACCTTCGGGCTTTCGGCCCTCAATCCCTTTCCTAGACACTGATTTGGCAGGAGTCAAATTCTAACACTTTTTCCCCTTAGGATAATCTCCTAATTGAGTCCAAGATGTCCCTAGGGCCAATGTCTACTCATTTTTAGTTAGGCTTGGGTTAATGAGTGCTTGGAATCTGATTTTTGGGCTAAGGAAGGGTGATTAAATCCCCACCTTATCTTGTTAATGGGTGGTGCCCTTAAAATCAATTTGTGCAAGTGTACGAGATAAATAAGATTCACTCAAAGCGATATAAATCAACCAAGAAGTGAGTCCTATGCTAAATGCAATGCATACGTACCTTGCTCCAGCACTCTTGAACAGTAAAAATAAACGAATTAAAAAGACACGTGCCTAAAATGCAAACGTCTAATCAATTTTTATCTTTTCAACAAATTTTTTACTGTTGATTATTAGCAGGCTTATGTGATGGCATATAAGAAAAAGTAAAGTTGAAGAAAACTACAATTTGCAAAGCAAGCAGCCCTGCAAAAAGAACATTAGTAGTCCACTCCTTTTTGCCGCGGATCTGCGGCTTTGGCCGCGAAAACGCGGCAAAGCAGAGGGCACTTGGTCTCTGCTTTCTAGAGCAGAGGCCCAAGGCCACTTATATATTACTGCAACTTTAATTTCCTGCTTTACTTGCCCTTTAACCTGCAACAGAGAAGAAAGTTCGTTTTAGTTCTAAAAAATTTTCAAGAAAAATCAGATTGCAATAAAAACAATGTTACCCTCCCCGGCAACGGCGCCAAAATTTGATTAAAGCAAAACCTGCACATAAAAGTAAAGAATTTCAGATTTAGAATGAAGATGTGCAAGTGCTCAATTCTTACCGCTATAGCAAGTGGCTATGCGGGTCGTGATCCACAAGGAGGGTTTTGCGATAGAAGCGTTTACGTTTTTGTATTAAAATCTTTATGAAAACCAAACGAGAGTTCTTCTCTGTTTTAAAGTTAAAAAAATGGAAAAGAATTATGTTAAAGTTAGAAGAAAATGAGAGATGAAGAAGGTGGAAAAAAATTAGAAAACGGCGAAAGCGACTATGTACAAATGATTATTTACAAGGAAGTGAAAAGGAGTGGTGTTGGTGATTTAATTTACAGAAATGAAAGAAAAGTAAGAAAAGGTAGAAATACTTACCTAGATTGATTGATGACTTACCTGAAAACCTTTGCATGTTCTACCTTTGTTTAGGAGGCGTTTAACGCATAGATCATAAGTCCGAGCTCAGTCTCCATTCGCATTATATCATCAAGTCTCGCACAAGCATGAAGTGATACGTCTTGAGGAGGAGAACGTCTTCATGAACTATCGTTGGCACTCACATAACATCGTTATACTTTTGCTTTGGAATTCACTTGTAAACTCAACAAAAACAAACGAGGTAAAGTAGAAGAGGAAGACGAAAACAAAAGAAAATGAAAGTAAAGAAGAACATAAAAATGTTACCTTTTATTGCTTGAAACGATGAAAGAAAGGAAGAGGGTACATCGGTGTCACTCTCAACATATTCCTCTCTCTTACTTACATGAATCATCATCTAACCTAAGCTTACATACAAGTTACATAAAAAGAAAAGAAAAACCTAAACTAAGAAATGGAAAACTTGGCTAAATCCTATCTCTGCATGGTCGTCCGTTTTTAGCGCAAAGACTGGCCTTTTATAGGCAAAAAACCTAGTGTGCAGGATCCCGGGGAGATCGGGGGAGCAAACGCTCCCCCTAACTCCCCAACCAAGCCGCGGATCCGCGGCTTTTGCCGCGTTTTCGCGGCCAGGGTGTGGCCAGATGGCCACACCCTGTTGGTGGGTCGTTCTGGTGTTTCCTTCTGACTTTATCCTTTGTTGGTTTGTCAGTTTGAGTCCCGTATTGTGACGAAATGGCCTTGGATTCTTGGCTTTAACCGATCGATTCTGAGAGAATTCTTCTCAACCGGTTCTCAACCTCTTGATTTTGCCCTGATTCAGTCAGCTCGAATTAATTCTGATTTAACTCACAATTTTGGTGGGCTTTTGGGCTCATTTCTCTTCATCTCCTTAAGGAATGGGCATGCAAATAAATTAAGCAATTAATTAAGACAATGCAAAGTTTTATTCTAGAATAAGTATGGAAATATGATACTAAATATACAACATTAGCGACCAATCAATTTGCCCTCGGACTTCTGAATTTAGAATTATCTTCGTTGATCTTCAAGTTAACCAAATGGATCTTCAAAATCCAGTTTTAAATGGTGATATCTTCTCTGGTTTGCTCCAGTCTTTGGATAGAATTGCTTCTAAATCACTAAATTTGAGTAGATCTTCATTGATTTGCTTTAGAATTTAAAACTCTAGATTAATTGGATAAACTTGTCCATTCTCTTCTTTCTCCATTAATTATCTTGCATACCATCAGACATTAAAATGAATTAAATAGAAAAATTTTATTATAAAATAAATAAGAAAATGTGATACATGTGACGCTAAATATGCATTGCACGAGTACAATCATGTACCAATGTTCAGTCCTTTGTTAATTGATGTAGGTACGCATCAAGGCTCCAAGACGTAGGGAGCGATGATACCTTGATAGCAGTTTCTAAGGCACAAGACAAGATAAATCAACAACTTTGCAACTCTATCAAGGTACCATGAAGGTGGCACTGTCACCTTCGGAGATGACTCAAAGGGTAAAATTATTGGTATCGGTAATATGAGGATTGGCTCATCTCCTTTAATAAAAACATTGTTTTGGTTAAAGGCCTTAAGCATAATCTTTTAAGTATTAGTCAATGTGACAATGGCTTAAAAGATGTTTTTGACAATTTTAATTGTGATGTTTTGGATAAGAAAACAAATACTTGAGTTCTTTCTGGTTTTTGTGAAAACAATGTTTACATGATTGACATGTTGATTTATAATACAATGCCACTTTTTTGATTGCCTTTAACGAAGACTTCTAGTTAGGGCATAGGAGGCTAGACCATGTTTTGTTAGATCATCTATCCCAAATTAATTCTAAGAAATTGGTGAAGGGTATTCCTAATTTGAAATTTATAAAGGACCGCATTAGCGATGCATGCCAACTTGGGAAATAAACCAAGTCCTCTTTCAAATAATCAAGAATATCATGACATTAAGACCACTAAAGTTGATACATATGGATTTGTTTGGTCCAATTAAACCAAAAGTTTAGTAAAAATCCTTTTTTTAATTTAAGATGATGATTTTCAAGATTTACATGGGTTTTCTTTTTAGAACATAAAGATATAGATTTTTTACATTTTTATATTTTTAGAAAAAGAATTGAGAAAAAAAGATTTTTCAATTTTGCGCATTAAAATTAATAGAGGTGGTGAGTTTATCAATCATTCATTTATCACTTAATCTGAGAAAAAAGGAATCAAACATGAGTAGTCATGTCCTAGAGCTGTACAATAAAATAGAGTCGTTGAAAGGAATAATCATACTCTTTAAGAAATGATTAGGACTAAAATTAGTGAATACAGACTCCCTCAATATCTATAGGCCGAGGCCGTAAACACTTCATGTTACATTGAGAATAGGATTTACTTTTGCAAAAATTCCAATAAAACTCCCTTTGAAATTTCTATTTAAAAAAACCAAATGTTTCTTATTTTAATGTTTTTGGATGAAAATGTTTTGTTCTGAATACAAATGGAAACCGAGAAAAGTTTGATCTAAAATCTTTTGAAGCAATTTTTGTTAGATATTCTTATATAAGTAAGGCTTATAAATTCTTCAATAGGTAAACTTTGATTATTGAAGAGTCTATGCATGTTAAGTTTGAGAAAACTAATGCTCTTGTGAAGAATATTGTAGAGATTGATTTCTTATGTGAAGATATAGAGAAGATTTCTTTAAAATACTCATCAGCACAAGAAGAAGAAGCCAAGTCAATGGATAATGCAAATGATGAAGTCCAAGATGTTGAAATAGAGCCAACTTAACCATTTCTGAAGGATTTGAGATACACAACAAGTCTTCCCAAAGATCTCATCCTAAGTGATGTATCAAAGAGGGTAACTACTCGATCCAAACTTCATGATATTTGTGTCCATTATGAATTCATATCACAAATTGAGTCCAAGAATATCCTCGAGGCAGAGGGCGACTGATATTGGTTGCTTGCAATGCAAGAAAAGCTGTATCAATTTGAGCGCAATCAAGTTAGACATCTTATTCCTACGGCCCATGATAGGGCAACTATTGGCACTACATGAATCTTTAGGAATAAGTTGGAAGTCAGGTAATGATATTAAGAATAAAGCCAGGCTAATGGCCTAAGGTTACACCCAAATTGAAAGCATCAATTTTGAGAAAACTTTTGCACCGTAGCGGCTGGAAGCTATACAGAAGACCATTGCTTTTGCCTCATTTAAGAATTTTAAGCTTTTTAAAATGGATGTTAAAAATACATTTTTGATTGGTTTTATTAAAGAGGAGGTGTATGTTGAACAACCCCCCAGGTTTGTTGATCTTACGTATCCAGATTTTATTTTCATACTTGAAATAACTTTTTATGGTTTAAAATAAACTTCAAGAGCTTTGTATGAAAGACTTAATAGTTTTCTTGTTGAAAATGATTTTGTTAAAGGCAAAGTAGATACCACCTTGTTTACAAAGCATATAGATAATGATATCTTTTTAGAATAAATATATGTTGATAATATCATTTTTATATCTACTAATGAAAATCTTTGTAAGAATTTTGAATCGTACTGAAGAAAGAGTCCAAAATGAGTAAGATGGGAGACCACAACTATTTTCTTGTACTCCAAATCAAGCAAAGGCGTGATTACAAGAAAGCTTATCAAGAAATTTGGACTAAAAGATACAAGATAAGCAAAATTTTCATGGATACCACAACCAAGCTTGACAAAGATGAAGAAGGTAAAATGTTAATATTAAACTTATCGTACTACGATTGGTAGTTTGCATTACTTAATGGCAAGTACGCCGGACATTATATTTAGTATTTGTTTGTGTGCTAGATTTCAATCTTATCTTAAAGAGTCTCATTTAATTGTAGTAAAACACATTATTAGATATCTTAAGGGCGTTATTAGAATGAGCTTTTGGTATCCGAAGATGGGACAATTTCTATGATGAGTTATTCAGATGTCGGTTATGCCGGTTGCAGAGTATATAGGAAGAGAACTAGTGAAATTTGTCAATTTCTTGAAAATTTCATCATTTCATAATCTTCCAAGAAATAAAATTTCATAACCCTCTCAACCATCAAGGCGGAGTATGTTGCAGCCGGAGCTTGTTGTGCACAAGTCCTTTGGATGAAACATGCTCCCCTTGATTAATATTAATACTAGTACTATTCATATGACCAAGAACATGATAAGACTAAGTATATAGAGATTCGATATCACTTTCTTAGAGACCATAAGATTAAAATTGATTATGCTTCTACCGATTTTTAAGTGCCTAATATTTTTACAAAACCTCTTGATTACAATAAATTTTCTTTCATTTGTGGTGAATTAAATGTTTATATGATAGATACATTATATTTTAAGTTTATGAGTTTCCTTGGTTTTATGAGTTTTACATCACTTTTCATGAAAATTTTCAATTGAGTTGAGTTTTCATTTCAATTGGCATCATGTAAATTTTCAAGTGATCTATTTTCAATTGGTATTTGGATTTTCAGAGTTGGTATCCCTTGTTTTGTATAAGATAGAAGGAAGAGAAGAATTTCGGTTTGAGATTGAGTTATTTGTTGAAGATTTCTATGCAATTATCTCTTATCCATTCTCATGTTGTATGCAATGTATAATTATTAGTATCTTATTCTTTATTACATACTTATTTTTGTGGTTGGAGGCATGGAAGGAGGTTGGCCCGCTTATGCATAATGTTCTATATCATATAATTTATATTTATACGCATATGACTTGCTTGTTATTACTATATCTTTTAGTCATGTATGATTGAACTTGATATATAAGCATAATTTCATGGGGTGCTTTTCAAGCTCTTCATTACATTTGTTTTTAAATAACTCATGTGTTTTGTCATCAAAAGGGTGAGATTATTAGCCCAAGAGTATAATCCCTGATTTTATTTTGATGATTATAAAACTCATGTAGTTATGAGGTACTAATCAAGTTCAAGTAAGCTTAAAGGGTTTAAGAGAAATGATTGTGGTTCATTCATCCTCAAAAGGAAGGTTTTGAAGTTATCAAGTTTATTTAAGAAAGAGATTCAAGCTCATGATCAAAGCGTAAATTTTGAAGAAGCCCTCTTAACGACGACTTGAAGAGAGTATAACCCTTTATAAGAACTTAGAATATTTAAGTTTTTGGTGTTGACTTGATGGCTCAAGATTCACACACACTTGCACAAGATATCATTTACAATTTTTATACAAAAATTATTTTAAAAATGTTTCAAAAACCCTAAGTTTTTGACTCTCACTGTAGACAACTAAACAGAGTTGTTGACAGTCTTTATAACAGAAGCTGTCGACAGTTCTGGTGCAGAGCTGTCGACAGGGCTTTATAGAGAGTTCTAGTTTTCTGTGTTTTGGAGAGGCTGTCGACAGCTTTCTTCACCTATCAAAAGCTGATACAGTGTTGTATCAGTCAGCTATTGATAGGCATATTGGGATGTCGACAGGTGAGCTCCACAACAGCTAAAAATATGATCGTTGCACACTGAGCTGTCAACAGCCCTATTATGCTGTTTACGCTAAATTTCAAATAAAAACGAGTTTTTTCTCTTCAAATTATTTTATCTTATTACTAAACAGGTCTTTATCACTTTTTCATGACTTTATGAGTGTTTACATGACTGGTATAGCTCTTTAATGATATTTACCTATTGACTATATATTTATGGGTCATTGTAGAGGAAGTTTTTAAACAAGTTCATCAAAGTTTTTAAAGAAAAATATAGTTTTTACTTTCAAAATTCAAGTTTCAGGAGCTCCCAATTTCAAGTCAAATTTTGCAAGTTTTAAGCTCTCAAGTTCAATTTTCTCAACTGAATTTTATCTCAAACAAACTTGAGCTTCATTTCTCCACTCAAAACTGTAGAAAGTTGTAAAGAAAACTTTGTAATCTTTGTGGTCACCAAGAACATGTAAACTTCATTGGCTTAGTACTACCTCTTGTGTATAGGATTGAAGGTTGGAGTTGTTTTGGGTCTTGTGTAGATCTTTTAGTTATGGTAGCTTTATAGTGATCTTTAGTGGATAGTAGAAATCTTTCACGCGGTGAAAGCGGGGACATAAAGCAAGTTGCTCGGACCTCGAAATAAACGTCTTGTATTTATGATTGCCTTGTCTCTCATTCTTCTTCTACTTTTATTGCTCTATTTGTGCTCATACTTGCTCTTTACATTCTTGCAAACATATTTAGTTTGTGTTACTATATTGATCTATATCTACTTCTTGTTCGATCATCAATTTTTCCTCATATAAGTAAGAAGGCAATTGTGCACCTCAATTTTTATCTAGAGGAATTAAGAGGAGAAGTTCTAGAGCACTTAATTGGGAATTTGGCTTCACTTCTTGCTTTGAGTTAACAATTTTGATTGTTTGCTTAATATATTGCATTCCGCATTAGATTAACATTATCACCTATTCACTCTCTCTAGGTGGTTTTCACAAACTAAATAAAGATTGAAACTTTACCTCAAAGTGATAGATGAGTTTTCGAATGATCTAGTCCACCAAACACGGTCCCCACTAAAAATCCAACGCTGTCCTGGGATCGACACACAACCCCACGAATAGATGAACGCCGCTCTGAGATCGATATACGATCTTCATCGAACATACCACGATGTTCTAGGAATCGACGTAGGACCTCGGCCGAACCTGAGAAGCTCTGATACCACTTATCGTGTCGTGCAGAGGATATTACTAAACAACAGTGAGACGCCAATCACCCGAGATCATCGTTCCAATATCGAGTCAATCAGGAACAATATATACAACACAAATATAAAGAAAGAAAGCGAGAAACAAATGATTTATTGAGGTTCGGCAAATTATCTACGTTCTCAAGACAGAAAGGAGAAGATTTTATTTAAATAACTGAGTTTCAAGGGTTACAATTTAATTCGAAGACCCAAATCGAGAATCTACATAATTCACCTTAGAATTCTCTTAAACAAACTAACCCTTGAACTGTCAATGCAATTCATCTCTCTCAAAAAAGTCATCATCAATAGGGACAATACCCCTCAATATATTGCCAAAAGTCTATGAAGAAAAAGAAACCAACAGATCTGAATTTAGATCAAAAATGAGTCCAGGATCAAACTTGAAAGTGGTAAGCTGGCTCCATTAGTCAACAAACCCAATTGATTAGTTAACTAATAAACCCTAATAGAGAGTTAGGGTGATATCAGTAGTTGACTGATCAAAGTTACTAGTCGACTACTTTTCCCATCAAAAAGTGGGTGATCTCAGTAGTCGACCAGTCGACTAGCACTTCTTCTACTTGATTGATTTGTGTACAACTGCATAGATTTACCAATCTTCTTGTGTGTACTTGCTTGTGCTCATATTCCTCTGTATTGGCTATCTCCAACGTGTTAGAAAAATCCAATTTCATCTTCTCTCCCAAAATTCCCTGAAAGACAAAATCCTAAGCAGTTTAGAGGAAGAAGGATCATCCAAAATAGCTATAAGAGTGGAAGTTGGGCCTCCAACACCATTTATAAAAGAGATCATTAGCTACAGGAAGAAGAAATTTAATATTTCGTCTCTTGATTTTCTCATGGTTATAATGATCGAAGAGATAACATTCAAAGCTTTAGAGCGAGAAGTTATATGGTGCCTTTAAACTATAGATGCACTTGAATTTCTTAGTAATTGTAACCTTGTCTTGTCATACATGGTTCAATTGTTTCTGATCTAAGAGAGCTTGCAGCTTCAAGAATCTTGTTATGATGTTTTTCTAAAATTTCATAATATTGATGATAAGTGGTAAATAAGTTTTCTTTGTTTTGAAATAGAAGTACATGTATCCAATTAGAGATTTCATTAAGTGTTCTTCTAAAGAAATAATTGAAGGAGAAGATTATTTTTTGAGAAAAAGGCACGTAAGCTTACATCATCACTCCAATATATAGCAGGAAAAGAAGTTATCAAAAAGGAAGGAACATAAAGTTGTATAATATGCCTGCCTCCACATAAATCCACTGTACGCAAAAAACCCCTCAAGCCAAAACATTAATACGCCATAAATCTAAGTCATTGCATATGGATCATTAGTATATTCCTACAAATTTATTTTGCAAAGTCACCGTGTCATTATGAATAAGAAGATTCAAATTGACTTGCACATGGATCATTAGTAGACTCTTACAAATTTATTTTGAAAAGTCCTTTTAGGTAGAGAGATTCAAACGAACAACCTCCCACATAGAAAGGAAGTGTCCTACTATTTAACATATGTTCAATTGGCGAAGCTCAAGAATTGAAATCCAAACACCTATATGCTATTGTCACCGAGAGAGCTCAATTTCATGACTCACTATTGAAATCTTGACCAAGAACACTGAAATATCCTACAATGATAAATAAGGCTACTGGAATAGATGTAAGATAGAAGGACGAGAGAAAGGCGGGGTGAGAGAAAATTTGATTTTCTTATTGTAGTGGTCGGATTTTGACCCTCATTAAGATCACAACACGTGTTCTACTGCCTGGAGGCACCACTTCTCTGCCAGTAAGCCTGTTTCTCAGAAAATTGAGGTGCAAAAACCTATAATTGATTGAAAAGAGAATTACAAACGGATTAATTACTGATAACAAAAGAGGAAAGAATGGTTGAATCTCCCCTTTGTTTAGTTCTGGGTTCTTCTTGCGGTGGTGGAGAGTGAATCTTGTTCTCCGTAGACGAGCCAAATTTGAAGGTTGGATCTTCTTTACTCTCTTTACCAAAGCGCCGAATAAGGTATAAACCTTAAGCAACACTAGAAATATCAAGGAGATTGGGAAAAAAAACTTGTTTGCTTCTGCACAAGTTTCCTAAGAATCCCTTCTTATTTTTGTTCTCTCTTCTCTTCTTTTTGTTCTCTCTTCTCTTCTTTTTTCTTTCTATACCTTTTTAAAGCTATTTATAGAAAATTTTGGGATGTAACTGACCCCTTAATTCTCTACAGTAATGGGGATTAATTTCTCATTAAGTGGGAGAAGTGGTTGTAACGAACCCAACTTTGTGGCTATCAGTTACACTAGAAATGCGAATCTCACATTGTAATTGAAATGTGGAGCTCGCAGGCTCGCATTGATATTGAATGCGACCTTGATTGAGGTTTGCATTTGAAGAAGGAATACGACTTTCACGTTTGGTAAAGGAATGCGAGATTCAGGTCTGAAGAGTGAACGAGACCCTAATGTTTGTTGATGGAATGCGAGGTACACGTTTGGGATTAAAATGCGACCTTCACATTTGGCATGAGGCTTCTGTTTGAGGCTTTATCATCAATAATTTTTGACAGCCTACAGACCCTCCTCTAAAAGTTTCGAAACTCCGCAGTTGACTGAAAAGGATTTCGAAATACTTTGGTTTTCATGTTGACTTGGACCTTCATGATTGTACTGGCAATCTTTTAAAGTGTCCTGAGCTTGATCCTAGCTGGATTCTGGTCTTTGTGAGTGTACTGTTAAACTACTTGAAGCCTCTAAGAAAGATCATCGTAAGTATCTAGAAATGCAGTTTTGATTTGTTTATCGGTGGACTGTTGAACCGGTTGAGTTGTCGACTTCTTTTGTCAAGATATTGTTAAACTATTACAAAAATCAGACCTCAATCAGCAAGTTTGTTGTGTTTGTTGAATGTAAACGTAGTTCTTATGTTTGAGAAGACACGACTCTCATACAAATTTTGCATTTGAAATGCAACTGTCGCGTTTATAGCTTCGAACACGACCTCATCTGAGAAGACGCGGACTTCTGTTGAATGTGGAATTCATTTGAGTCTCATTGAACATGACCCTTGTTTGAGGCGTAGACCTAGCGTTTGAGACGTGAGAATCGTGTTTGAGAGCTAAAAAGTGACCCTCGACTCTTGTTCGAGTGTTACATTTGAAACGCGACTGTCGCATTGTTAGCTTCAAATGCGAACTTCGTTTAAGAAGACGTGACTCTCAGCGAGTCGCATTTGAAAATACGATCATGGCCTGATCCGCATGTCAAGGTCAGATTGAGCTCCAAGATTCACTTCGTGAATCTTGAGCATTCAATGGTTTATAAAAAGATAATTGGTCTTTCATAAGTCAAATCATTTGACTCTTTTCAACTTCCGGGTTCGCATTTGTGTTAAGCTCTTAGCTTTTTCTAAGTTTTCAAAGCTTTAGGCTTTTGCTTTCAAGTTTCCATCTTCATTAAAATTAAGACCATCTTAATGGCTTTAAAGAGAAAAAGACCCGCTTCATCGAGTTCAAATCTGACCATAGAAAGCCCCAGAAGGATGTCGCCATTACCGCCACCAGCGACGCTCCACCTCGCGCGGGGCCGATCTCAGGTGAGATATTGGCTTCGCCAATTTTATTTTAATGTAAACTTTGAGCGGTTCAATAGCTATCCGTCTTCACAAAATTAAAGGGTATACGTCCCTTCAACTTCTTTGAAGTTTTGATAATCAATGCAAGTTTTATGAGACCCGGTTTTATTCTCTAAACGCGAATCTCGCGTTAATGTTTTGAAGCAGACTTGGCATTTGGTGCTTCTTTGATGCAAACCACATGTCTTGTGTCATGTTTTGAGACTCTGAACACAGATTTGATGTATTGAGACTCGCATTTGAGCTCTAACACTTAAAGCTTTTTTTTAAGTCTCAAGTTTTGAAATATAAACACGGACTTCGCGTTTGTCTCATGTTCTGAACTTTTAACACGAGTCTCACGTGTTGAAACTCGCATTTGAGCTTCTACCTTTAGTTTTTTTGAATACTTGTGAGATATTCGATGGATCCACTATCAAAGAGGCATCATATCGGCCATGAGGGAGGGCAAAAAAGGAATGTCTGTGATTGAGGTTTTACCTGCACACAAAAATATAGAATTTCATAACTTAGAATAAAGAGTGTAAGTATTCAATACTACCGTAATAGCAAGTGGCTATGCGGGTCGTGATCCACGAGGAGGAACTAGCGATGGAAGCTTTTTTAGCAAGCTCTCTTTTTGATTACAAAGAATGGTTAAAGATCTTCTTTTAGTTCTTAAAAGAAAAATGAAAAAAGAGTTATAGTTGAGTTAGGAAGAAAGTGATAGATAGAAAAGGTGGAGAAAATGAAAGTGAATATGTACAAAGAAATGAAAAAGAGTGAAAGAAATTTGAAAAATTGTGGTGTTGGTAATTTACACTAAAATTAAAAGAAAAGAAAACCTAAAGGAAAAACTTACCTCCTTTGGTTGATGACTTACCTGGAACCCTTGCATGTTTTACCTTGCTTCGAAGGCGATCAACGCATGTCCCATAAGATCAAGCTCAGTCCCCATTCGCATTACATCATAAAGATGAACAAGAATGAAATGATACGGAATTTTGAGGAGGAGAACATTGTCATGAAATATAAGTAGCACTCAAACAAACATGGTTATACTGATGCTTCTAGATTCACTTGGATGCTCATCATAACCAAAAGAGGAAAAGTAGAAAGAAGAAAATAAAAGTAAAGATGAACATAAAAAAATTACCTTTTATTGCTTGCAGAAACGATAGAAGAAAGGAGGGTGCATCGGTGTCACTCTCAACATAAGCCTCTCTTTCTTACTTACATGAATCTCAATCTAAACCAATACTTGCAAAGAAATAAAAATTACATAAAAAGAAAATAAAAACCTACACTAAAAAGAATGAAAAGCTGGCCTAAAATCTATCTCTGCTTGGTCGTCCTTTTGCCTTTGAGATTGCAGGTATTTATAGGAGAAATTTAGAGGGTAGAGGAGTACAAAGATAAAGGGAGATGACTATTTTTAATTTGAATTCTCCTTATCTCTAAACTTGATTTGACGTAGATATTCAGTTCTGATCTGCAACTTATTGGCATGTTGATTTCTGAATATAACAGAACAAATGATAGAACTAGAAATAGTGATCAACTTAAGAGTTGTAGCCTTTTGAGTCTTCTTTCTGGATAATTTTGAATCATCAGATTTGATATTCGGTAGCGAAAGTTATGATTCAAATACTAAAATGTATCCAGTCAAAATCTGAGTCAAAATTGCTTCATCTTATCCATTGATCTTCTCTCTATCCATTTATTCCTTTAGTTTTGGACTCAGTATTTGATGTTATCCTTGGTTGATCTTTAGCTTTAACCATTTGATTCACTAAAAACTGAATTTAACCAACTGGATTTGGGATCATCCTCCTCTAAACAAATAGATCTAGTTAAATCTGAATTTAACTGATATTTATTTGATTTTATCCTCTTTCTCTCCATGATTATCTTCTACAAAATAGATATTTAAGATAAGGAATTTAGAAGATTTATTACATGATAAATGTGAAAATGTAATAAAGAATAATGTATAAATGTGTGCAATCACACCTTCACACCTATCTTTTACTTGTCCTCAAACAAAACAATAAAACTAAACCAAAGATTATTAGACCACTTTCGCGGGTCACACGATTACACTGAGCATGTGCAACAAGCCGTTAAACCTCTAGGTTTTTCCGAGAGGACGAGTTTTGTCTCATGAGAGTTTTCAGTGGATTGCACCCACAAAATCCATAAAAAAAGAGGAAAATGTTAGTATTTTGAACACATTTTGAAAGAAAAATATTTAAAATATTATTGTAAGATTTAAGTAATCTTTAAGTTATAGGAAAATCGAATTTTTCATTCTTAAACTTAGTCTCTATTCAAAAAATTATTATCAATCAAAATGAGGAGTCAATTTGTAATTCTCATCTAGTCTATAACTTTACCCTAAGTCATATGCACCTTCGGGACTGTGAAATTTTGATTAAGGGTTCTTTAACTCTAACTCTTATGCTTTATTTATTTATTTATATCTATATTTTTATTTTATTTTAGGTGATATTATTTCTTAGTTTTATTGGGCTTTCTAATCTGCCCATGTAACGAGCCTTTAATCGGTGACTCCCAAACTAAATGGTTTTATGGCACCGGGTAAGAAAACACCCCAAGGATTTAAGGACTCGAGCAAACGAAGCCACAAAACTAAGGATTTTATCATATGAACCACCTTCAGGCGTAAATACTTATGCTT
Organism: Agave tequilana; assembly: GCA_038442645.1. Taxonomy (NCBI): domain Eukaryota; kingdom Viridiplantae; phylum Streptophyta; class Magnoliopsida; order Asparagales; family Asparagaceae; genus Agave; species Agave tequilana. Next base: position 50,957 of record JAVJIF010007799.1, on the reverse strand, counting down.
TATGAAGCACAAATACCCAACTTAATCAGAGAATTTTTATAGATATATATATATATATTTCTTTTTTTTTTCAAACTTATCTAATCATCTTTTACATAAATACCAAGGCTTACTTAGGTCAAAGCACCTAGCTAATCAATAATTAGATTTGTTTATTTTACATAAATATACATATATAATTTTTTTATAAGGCATAAGAATTTTTATTTTTGAGCCCTAAGTGTGAAAGTGTATAAAGTGCGCATATTTTATCAAGGTAAAGATCAAGACTAAATTACTTTGACAAATTATCTTCCTAACCCTAAAATTCAAACAAATAATCTTTTTTTGACCAAGTATAAGAAATCATAATTATGATTCTCCTATTCTTTAAAATTGACTTAATTTCTTATAAAAAATATGTCAAAATATTGTTTTTATTTTCAAAAAGTTTTTTTTTAAAAAGTAAAGAAAATGTTAAAAAAATTTATTTTATTTTTTTTAAAAAAAGAAAACCTAAGTTATGTTAGAACCCTCCCCGACACCTATCTCATGCATTGTCCTCAATGTATGAATTAATGCATAGATGCATGAAAAAGAAGAAAGGGAACGAAAAAATTACCTTAAGGTGGTGGTTCCGGTGGTGGTCTGATTGGGTCAAGCGTTGCTACCCAATCAAGATAATATGGTGGTTCACGAAATTCACCTTTATTGACTTCTTTTCTATTTACATATTTATAGTCCCCAATATGAATAGAATCATGAAAGATCCTATCGTGAAACTTACTCCCTTTACATGACCAGTCCTGGAAAATCATCACGGAGTCATCATGGTCTATACCTATGTCCAACAAAAGAATATGATTTGGTGGAATGGTTGACTTGGACTCAAGAATGGTAGGTTAAGGAACCAATGCTAACTTGGGAAAATCAACTTTGCGTTCGAGAGTTAGTTTTGGTCCAAGCATTGAGACCAAGTCCAAGAATTGATATTCACATTCTTTTCCAATCAATGGAATGTGACTATCCAAAACTGGTGATTCAATTTCTAAATCTATGGGTACGGGAATAAATGTTGGCTCAGAAAATTAGTCTAAATTGGGTAAGAATACCGGAATCAACATAGATTCGAAAATGGAAACTGAATCACAAAGTTGGAGATCGGGTCCATATTCATGATCAAGTTCAATCTCATTAAAATGAAAACTTGTCAATTCGTCAATGAGTTGATATTGGTCAAATTCAAGGCTTTGTAGTGAAACTGAATCTTAGTCAAAGTCTTCAAGATACCATGATTCTTGGTTTTCATCAATATGGTTAGAAGTGTTGGGAATAGTCAAAGATTGAATAAGGAGAGTTTCCTTAATCCTACCTATGTTCTCTAATCTACTAATTCTTACTTCTATCATATCGAGTGAATCATTTTGGCATTGAATCATGATTTCCATACTCTTTTCTAAGTTGGCATGTTCTTCTTGAAAAATGGAGTAAGGATCTGTGACTTGAAAATTTTGACAGAATTTTGAGTCTTCTAAAATTTGAATTCGTCGCTCAAGCTCATCTAAGACTTTCATTCTCTTCTCCTAGTCAATTGATTCTTCTAATGGTTGTTCGGGAGAAGGAGTATATGAAGCTGGATGTTGCTAGGGTAGTTAACAATATGACTCGGGGGAGTTGTATCCCCATTGGCTCTGTTAAGAATAGTGATGATTATTTCAGTCTTGTTCATAGTATTGGGACTGGGGCATGTAATGATTCAGATAAGACCAATCTGGCACACTAGATTTGTTAAAGTTATGATATGCCGGGTTGGTAATATCTGAAAAAGAGGTCGGGGTGTAATATGGATTACCATTAAAATTGAAAAAACTATTGTTATAAGCCATATCACACAGGAAATGTCAAACAAAAACAAAGAAAAACAAACAAATAAGCAAACAAATAAAAAGAAAAAAAATTCTAAACTAAGTTAGGGTAGACTTTTGACCTAGACGACTCCTAACTGTTTAGACTGTCTACGAGAGGTATAATGTAGACTTTGACCACAAGCTAATCAGCCCGGTCAGGGCAAGCACGCAAAAGTGACTGGCCTAATTAAGCCAAACCACCAGCCTTCGGGGTTTCGCCCCTCAATCCCTTTCCTTAGAGACTGATTTAGCAGGAGTCAAATTCTAACACCTTCCCCCTTAGGATAATCTCCTAATTGAGTCCGAGATGTCCCTAGGGCCAACATCTACTCAGTTTTAGTTAGGCTTGGGTTAGTGAGTGAGGAGATTATTTGTGGGCTAAGGGAGGATAATGACTTCCTCACCTTATCTTGTTTATAGGACAAGCCCTTAAATCAATTCAGTGTAGTGTACAAGTATATAGAAAAAAGTAACACTCTAGCAATATTTCATACAAGAATGAATCTTATACTAAATGCTATGCACATGTATCTTAACTCAAGCACTCTTCAATAGTAATGTAAAATGTAAACGAATTAGACACGTACCTAAATGCAAGTCTAAACCATTTTCAAACATCATTTTACTGTTGAGGTTAGAAAGTAAGCACAGTGAGACAAATAAAGAAAATAGCTACAGATTTTTAGCTTTGCAATTCAACCAACCTGCAAAAAATACTGGTTAGTAGTTCACTCAGATTGCCATTGGAATGTAGCAAATCGGAGGGCTTCTGGGCTCTGCTTTCTTGAGCAGAGTCTAGGGCCTCGTATATGTCTACTGCAGCAAAAATTCCTTGTTGTTAAATCTGTACACAAGGAACAAAGAAGAAAGTTAACCAAAAATATAAATCTAAAGAGATAATAACTAACTGTCCCTCCCCGACAATAGCGCCAAAATTTAATTCAGGTTTTACCTCTACAAAAATACAGAATTTCAGAACTTTTATAACAATAGTGCAAGGTGCTCAATTCTACCGCTATAACTAGTGGCTATGCGGGTCGTGATCCACAAGGAGGGACTAGCGATAGAAGCTTTTTTAGTAAGTTCTCTTTTATGCTACAATTAATAGTTAAAATTCTTCTTTAGCTTCTTAAAATAAAAGAGAAAAATAGAGTTATAGTTAAGTTAGGAAGAAAGTGATAGATAGAGAAGGTGGAGAAAATGGAAGTGGATATGTACAAAGAAATGAAAAAGAGTGAAAGAAATTTGGAAGATTGGTGTTGGTAATTTACACTAAAATTAAAAGAAAAGAGAACCTAAAAGAAAAACTTACCTCCTTTGGTTAATGACTTACCTGGAACCCTTGCATGTTTTACCTTACTTCAGAGGCGATCAACACATCCCATAAGATCGTGCTCAGTCTCCATTCGCATTACATCATCAAGATGAACAAGAATAAAATGATACAGAATCTTGAGGAGGAGAACATCATCATGAAATATCGGTGGCACTCACACAAATATGGCTATATTGATGCTTCTAGATTCACTTAGATGCTCATCATAACCAAAAGAGGAAAAGTAGAAAGAAGAAGAAAACAAAAGTAAAGATGAACATAAAAAAAGTTAACTTTTATTGCTTGCAGAAACGATGGAAGAAAGGTCCAACACTCTTCAGCAGTAATGTAAAATGTAAACGAATTAGACACGTACCTAAATCTTATCTAAACCATTTTTAGTATTTAACAAACATCATTTTACTATTGAGGTTAGAAAGTAAGTACAGTGACAAACAAGGAAAATAGTTACAGATTTTTAGCTTTGTAATTCAGCCAACCTGAAAAAAATACAGGTTAGTAGTTCACTCAGATTGCCACTGGAATGTAGCAAATTTGAGGGCTTCTGGGCTCTGCTTTCTTGAGCAGAGTCCAAGGCCACTTATATGTCCACTACAGCGAAAAATCCTTGTTAAATCTATACACCAAGAATAAAGAAGAAAGTTAACTAAAATGTAAATCCAAAGAGAGAATAACTAACCGTCCCTCCCCGGCAACGGCGCCAAAATTTGATTAAGATTTTACCTGCACACAAAAATACAAAATTTTAGAACTTAGAATAAAGAGTGCAGTACTCAAACTATCGCAATAGGAAGTGGCTATGCGGGTCGTGATCCACAAGGAGGGACTAGCGATGAAGGTTTTTTAGCAAGCTCTCTTTTAAGTTACAAAGAATGTGTTAAAGATCTTCTTTTAGTTCTTAAAAGAAAAATAAAAAAAGAGTTATAGTTAAGTTAGGAAGAAAGTGATAGATAGAGAAGGTGGAGAAAATGAAAGGGGATATGTGCAAAGAAATGAAAAAGAGTGAAAGAAATTTGGAAGATTGTGGTGTTGGTAATTTACACTAAAATTAAATGAAAAGAAAAACTTACCTCCTTTGGTTGATGACTTACTTGGAACCCTTGCATGTTTTACCTTACTTCGGAGGCGATCAACGCATAACCCATAAGATCGAGCTCAGTCCCCATTCGCATTACATCATCGAGATGAATAAGAATGAAATGATACGGAATCTTGAGGAGGAGAACATCATCATGAAATATCGCTAGCACTCACACAAACATGGCTATACTGATGCTTCTAAATTCACTTGGATGCTTATCATAACCAAAAGAGGAAAAATAGAAAGAAGAAGAAAACAAAGGTAAAGACGAACATAAAAAAAGTTACCTTTTATTGCTTGTAGAAACGATGAAAGAAAGGAGGAGGGTACATCGGTGTCACTCTCAACATAAGCCTCTCTCTCTTACTTACATGAATCTCAATCTAACCTATGCTTACAAAGAAATAAAAATTACATAAAAAGAAAATAAAAACCTACACTAAAAAGAATAAAAAAACTGGCCTAAAATCTATATCTACTTGGTCGTCTTTTTGCCTTTGAGATTGCAGGTATTTATAGGAGAAATGCATAGGGTAGAGGAGTACAAAAATAGGGGACTATTTCTGAATTTGTGTCCTCCTTATCTCCAAACTTGATTTGATGTGGATATTCAGTTCTAATCTGTAACTTATTGGCGTGTTGATTGCTGAATATAACATAACCAATGATAGAATTAGAAATAGTGATCAACTGATGAGTTGTAGACCTTTCAGTCTTCTTTTTGGTTCATTTTGAATCATCAGATTTGAGATTTGGTAGCTAAAGTTATGATTTAAAAACTAAAATGTATCCAGTCAGAATCCGAGTCAAAATTACTTCATCTCATCCGTTGATATTCTCTCTATCCATTTATTCCTTTGGATTTGGGCTCTGTATTTGACGTTATCCTCGGTTGATCTTTAGATTTAACCACTTGGTTTACCAAAAACTAAATTTAACTAACTGGATTTGGGATCATCCTCCTCTAACCAAATAAGATCTAGTTAAATATGAATTTAATTAATATTTATTTGATTTTATCCTCTTTCTCCCCATGATTATCTTCTGCAAAATAGATATTTAAGACAAAGAATTTAGCAGATTTATTACATGATAAATGTGAAAGTGTAATAAAGAACAATGCAATAAATGTGTGCAATCATTCCGCTTTAGCTTGCCTTAGATCGCACCCGTATTTGCTGGCAAGGACAAAGATCTGAATGCCCAACTGACAAGATGCAACGCTCTAACTTTGAGGGAGACCATCTCAGATGGAAAGATTCAGTCCGAGATAGGAAACTCATCTGGAAACCGGTATTCTTCTTCGGGGACACTATTGATGGTAGCAATGATACCTATTTGACAGTAATCACAAATGGCTCTATCAGATTGGCAACCAGCATTTCTTCTTACCCAACATGGAACGCATGGTCTGGTTATCCTACCTGCAGTCGATGTCTCTTAAGAGATAGAAACTGGGACCTGGTCAAGTCACAAAAGAGGGTATCTATTTGAAAAAATCGCCAATCGAGGTGTGGTTCCTACCAATAGTGGTAGAGATATTCTCAGATTATTTGCAGGCCTAGTGAGGCATTGATACCCTAGGGGTGAGACTCCCAAGTCAACAAACTCTTTCATCAACCGATTCATGGTTGTAAAGGGTGACTTCCCGCCTTCTGAATTTTGGGCGATGGAGTGGGTGCACTCATCATAGAAGACATGATGGACGAGGATGGCGAGTTATGTCACAGAGCAACTAAAGGGAGCCACTGCTGCAATCAGGTTTGTACTGAGTGGTCAAGGTTGTTCAGTACGATATCCCGCAAGGTCATCACCACTTCTTTGCCATGTTGGAGCTATATAATCCCGACACATTTACTTTCTTCACTCCAAGCAGAGAGTTAGGATTTTCTCTTCATGAGATGTATGAAGTATTTGGACTGCCGATGGGAGAGCTGTACAACGAAGAGTACGTCTCTGGTACAGAAGAACTCCATGTTCTGAAGAAAGAAGCCCTACAAGTTTACAAAACTTACTGGGAGTTATTGTGTGACTTCCACATCTGTGCGCTAATTACTGGATTGAGGGCAAGGGGCCTTAAACAGATGTCATCGGTGAATTACTTGTTTCAAGACTTAGGAAATAAGATGGGTCATGTGAATGTACACCTAGAGGGGGGCGAATAGATGTAATGCTAATCTAATGGGAAATAATGTGGAATTTAAAATGAATGGTGCAAATGGTTAATTCAACTAAGAAGTGAAACTAGATTCCCCATGAAGGGCTCCAAAATTTCACCTCTATATTTTTCTAGATTACGAGTTGAAATGCTTAATTGACTTCTTATTGAGATGAGTGAAACCGACAAGTAAGAATGATGAATATGATTCAAACAATGGTAGCAAATACAAGAGAAGTAAAAACACAAGTTCAAGCAATAGCAATAGAGTAAGATAAAGAGAAAACAATCGCAAACATAAGAGATTTGTTTCGAGATTCAAGCACAAAACTCTATGCCCCCGCCTTCACCGCATGAAGGATTTCAACTATCTAGTAAGGATCTTTCCTCAAAGGAGCCGCCACAAGGGAACAACAATGGTCTACACAAGACCAGAGTATACAACTCTAACTCTCAATTCTCTACACAAGAGGTAGCACAAAGCCAATGAGATTTACAAACTTTTGGTGACCACAAAGATCACAAACCCTCTCCTTTACAATTTCTTATAGTATAGAGTGTGAAATGAAGCTCAAGGAGTTTGTGAGAGAGAAAATTTAGTTGAAATAAATGAATTTAAGAGCTGAAAACATGTAGTAATTGATTTGAAAATGAAAGCATTTGAAAACTTGAAATCTAAAAATTCTCTCTTTTGAATAAACTTGATTTTTCCCAAATATTTTCCAAAACTAAAGATATTTAATCCTCTCCCAATGATATATATATATATATAGGAAAATGATAAATAATATTAGAAGGGTCAAAAAGGGTATTAACAGGGTGATTAGATATAAAAATATCAAATATAACTGTAAAAGAAAAAGATGACAAAATTTTTTAAAAAACTAGTCGTTACTATAACAGATAGAACATCGGTCGACTAGACAATCGACCGGTTGCCTAAAATTTAAAAATGGCCTTTGAGCATCTGTTGACCGGCCGGTCATCCGATCTCAATAGAGAACAATGGTAAAGAAAAGCTTGCCAGTCAGTCGACCGACCAGTTGACCGAAGTTTAACAAAAACACTTTAAGACTTGTCGGTCGACCGGTCGGTCGTCTGACAACGTGCACACTTGAAATGTGCACAAACGGTAGATCGCCCGATCGACCAGCAATAGTGCAAAGCTATTGCACTGCAATGGTCGACAGGTCGGTGGACCGACCCAACACAAAAACCAAAATTTTTAAATATTTCAAATAATTTGAAATTTAGTTTGGCAACACAAAGGCTAAGAAATACATGTTATAATATAGACATGTATCAAAAACCAATTTAGTGAAATACCAAAACAAAGTAGATATGAAAACTTGTATTTTATGTGTGAGACTTCTTGAGCATCAATTTTATGTTTTACAGTTTAGCAAACTATTTTCTTACATAGGTTCAATATGTCTTCAAGCAATCATCATGTGGGCTTCTTTAAAACGTCAATCTTGATTGTCCTAACTTGAATCCCATCCTTGAGTAAACTTGAAACTTCAAAACCTTCCTTTTGGAGGAAGAAACACTTTTAATTCTCTTGAACCCTAAAAATTACTTAAATTTTTAAAACTTAATTAGTACTGAATAACTATACAACTTTTATTATCATCAAAATAAGAAATCGGTGATTGCAACCTTGGACCAACAATCTCTCCCTTTTTGATGATGACAAAATAAAAGAGTTATTTAGAAGAAATAATAAGAAAGAACTTAGTAAAACTCCCCCTCAAGTTATGCTTATCTATCAAGATCAATGAATCTTGAATAAATGATATACCAATTGAAAAATTAAGTCATGTGTATATCTAATAAAATGGACAATGATGAATCAATATGCATAAACATGCCACCCTCCTTCCATGCCTCCTTCCACTAAAAATATTATGCAATGAATGACAATAATAGATTAAGGCTTTGCATATAAACATGGAATAAATGAATATATAAGATAAAAGCTCATTACATCAAAACACACTAATTTTTTATCAAAACTATTTTCTATAAGAAGAAAAACATAAAACAAAAACCAATTCTACAAGCTTCATAAAAACATTAATAGATCATATGCATATAATACTTCTCTCTTTTTTTATCATGCATCAAAAAGAAGTAAAATAAGATATCAATTTTAAACAAACACATGTATAATGTGAGAAGAAAACTAAGTAAACAACGATGAAAACCAATTATAAGAGACATTGATGAAAATTTCAAGAATCCATGCATTCAACTCACCACAAATGAATTAAAATCTATTATAATCAAGTGGTTTAGTAAAAATGTCCGCTAATTGAAAATTGGTAGAAATATAATCAATTTCAATATCTGCTTTCTCATAGTGATCTCTAAGAAAGTGATATCGAATCTCTATATGCTTGGTCTTACCATGTTGATTTGCTTTTTTGGTCATATGAATTGTTCTAATATTACCATAAAATATTTTGATATGATCATAATGCAAATCGTAATTAAGGAGAGTATATTTTGTCTAAAGGACTTGTGCATAATAAGCCCCGATCACAACATGCTCCGCCTCGGCAGTTGAGAGGGCTACGGAATTTTATTTCTTGAAAGATTATGAAACAAGGCAATTTTCTAGAAATTGATAAGTTTCACTAATGCTCTTCCTACTACACTATAACTGGCATTGTCTGCATCCGAAAAATTCGTCATTGAAAATTTCTGGTCTTCAAATACTACAAGCCCATTCCAATAGTACCATTAAGATATCTAATAATACATTTTATGATAATTAAGTGAGACTCTTTGGGACAACATTGGAATCTAGCACATATACACATATTAAATATAATATCCGGCCTACTAGCCATCAAATAAAGTAAGCTATCAATCATGCTATGATAGAATTTAATGTCAATGTTTTTATCTTGTTCATCCTTGTGAAGCTTAATTGTGGTAACCATGGGTGTCTTACTAATCTTTGAATCTTCAAGACCAAACTTTTTGATAACTTTTCTTGGTTGTTGAAGATTTCATCACTCTTTTGCTTGATTTGGAGTCCACGAAAGTAGTTGAGCTCTCCTATCATACTCATTTCGAACATTTTCTTCATGTATGATTCAAAATCCTTACAAAGCTTTTAATTATTAGATCCAAAACTAATATCATCAACATGTATTTGCATAATTAGAATATCATTATCTATATACTTTGTAAACAAGTTAGTGCCAACTTTTCATTTAACAAAACCATTGGAAACAGGAAAACTTAGAAGTCTTTCATACTAAGCTCTTTGAGCTTGTTTTAAATCATATAAATCCTTATCAAGTTTAAAAATAAAATTCATATGTGTAAGATCAATAAACTTGGGGGTTGTTTGACATACACCTCCTCTTCGATAAAACCATTTAAAAATACACTTTTAATATCCATTGAAAAAAACTTGAAATCTTTGAAAGAAGTAAAGGTAAGTATAATCCGATGGCTTCAAGCCATGCTACGGGTGCAAAAGTTTTCTCAAAATCAATACCTTCAATTTAAGTGCAACCTTGGACCACTAACTTAGTTTTGTTCCTATTGACATTTTCCCACTCATCCAACTTATTGCTAAAAATTCATTTAGTTCCAATAGTTGGCCTATCATGGGGCCTAGGAATAAGATGCCAAACTTGGTTATGCTCAAATTGATTGAGCTCTACTCGCATTACAAGCAACCAAGAGTCGCCTTCATCTTCTGATTATACACATGCATTGCATATTTAGTGTCACATGTGTCACAATTTCACATTTATTTTATAATAAAACTCTGCTATTAATTCATTTTAATGTCTAATGGTATGCAGGGTAATTTATGAAGAAAGAGGAGAAATAGAAAAGTTTATCCAATTAAATCTAGAGTTTTAAAAGGTCAAGCAAATCAATGAAGATCTACTCAAATCCAGAGGTTTAGAAGTAATTCTATCTAAAGACTGGAGCAAATTAGAGAAGATAACACCAGATAAAATCAGTTAAAACTGGATTTTTAACGATCAATTTGGTTAAATTGAAGATCGACAAAGATAATCCCAAATCCAGAAGTCCAGAGGCAAATCTTATCAGAAAATATAGGATAACAGAGAGAGGATATTATCAAATCTATTCAAACTAAATCAGATTTATTAGAATTTATTATCCTTACTTGAGAAATCAATGAAGATAATCTCAAATCCAGAAGCCCAGAGATGAACTTATCAGTATACAAAGGGATAACTAGTATAAGGATATTGGTTGTTGGGCCAGCAATTTGAGCTTATCTCTTCACCACACTTTGCCACTCCTTTTATCCGATAAATACTACCATTCCTAAAGGTAAAAGAGAGGACGATCAAGTAGAGAATATATTAGATTTTTGTATAGGTTTAACTTAGGTTTTTCTTTTTCTTTTAAATGTAAATCTTTATTTTTTATGTAATTGAGATTGAAGAATAGTTTCATGGGAGAACAAGAGTAATGCTTGTACTGAGAGCGACACCGGTGTAAGTATTCTTCCTTTCTTTTATTTTTATTTAATTCAATTAAAGTTTTTTTTTCTACTTTTGTTTTTGTTGCTTTTCTCTTCTGTGTTTGTGAATCCAAACGACTCCAATAGCTTTGATGTTGCCTCGCCCTTTTAAGTTTCGTTGATAGCCTATGGTGATGAACAATTATTTCTATGGTAATATAGCTTGCACCTTTATTTAGTAGTATAGATCGGGATTAGGAAAGATCTCATATGTCATGCTTCGCTCGCCTCCAAGCAAAGGCACACCGTTGATAAGGATTTTAAGTAAGTCATCAACCGGAAGAGGTAGGTAAGTTTTTTAGTTTTTTTTCTTTTTTAATCCTTAGTTTAAATCACTACCATCAACTCTCAACTCTATTCATTTTTTCACTTTCTTTGTATAAATTTATTTTCTATTTTCTCTACCTTCTCAATCTATCATTTTCTTCACAAATTAACATAACTTATTTTCGTTTCTTTTAAAGAACAAGAGAATAACTTTAATCATTTTAAGTGACCTAAAGAGAACTTACTAAAAAGTTTCCATCGCTAGTCCCTCCTTGTGGATCACGACCCGCATAGCCACTTGCTATAGCGGTAGCATTGAGTACTTGCACACATTCTGTTCTTAAGTTCTGAAATTCAATAAATTTTTGTGCAGGTTCCAACTCAATAAAATTTTGGCATCGTTGCTAGGGAGGGACGATAAGCAACTCTTTTGTTCACTTTATTGATTAAGTTTCTTCTTTGTTCTTCGTGTACAGGTTTAACAACAAGGAAATTTTTACTGCAGTGGACATATAAGTGGCCCTCGACTCTGCTCAAGAAATCAGGGCCCAAAAGCCCTTAGATTTGCTACATTCCTATGGCAATCTAATTGAATTATTTAACCTGTATTTTTTGCAGGTTGGCTGAATTGCAAAGTTTAAATATCTGTAGCTATTTATTTTCTTATTTGACTTACTGTACATACATTTCTAACTCAACAGTAAAAAGTTGATTGCAAATGCTAAAAATGATTTAGACTTTGCATATAGGCACGTATATATTTCGTTACATTTTTTATTTACTGTTGCAAAGAGTTGGAGCTAAGGTATGTATGCATAGCATTTAGTATAAGGTTCATTCTTATATAAAATATTACTTGAGTGTTACTTTTTCTATATACTTATACACTGCACTAAATTGAATTAAAGGTTGTCCTATAAACAAGATAAGATGAGGAAGTCATTACCCTCTCTTAGCCCACAAACAATCTCTTCACTCACGAACCCAAGCCTAACTAAAACTAAGTAGACGTTTGGCTTAGGGACATCTCAGACTCAAGTAGGAGACTAACCTAATATAAAAGTTGATTAGAATTTGACTCTTGCCAAATCGGTGTCAAAGGTTGGGAATTGAGAGGTAAAACCTCGAAGGTTGGTGGTTTGGCTTAATTAGGCCCGTCGCTTTTAAGCGCGATACCTCCCACCAATCTTGTCCTTACCTGGCCGATTAACTTGTGGTCAGATTCTGCAATATACCCTTCGTGGATAGTCTAACCAGTTAGGAGTCGTTTAGGCTAAGGTCTACCCTAACTTAGGCTAGATTTTTTATTTATTTGTTAGTTTGCTTGTTTCTGTTTTTTGTTTTTGACATCTTGGTGATATAGATTATAATTATAATTATTCATATGCAAATAGTGATCCATATTTCACCTTGACCTCTTTTGACTCGGATATTACCAACACGGCATATCATAACTTTAACCAACCAAGTATGCCAGATTGGTCTTATCCAAATCAATATATGCCCCAGTCCTAATACTATGAATAAGACTAGAAACAATAATCACCACTCTTCATAGAGTCAGTGGGGATACAACTCCCCCAAGTCATATAATCAACCGCCTTACCAACATCCAACTTCATATACTCATTCTCCAGAACAACCATTAGAAGAATAAATTGACTGGGAAAAGAGGATAAAAGCCTTAGAAGAGCTTGAGCGATGAACTCAAATTCTAAAAGACTCAAAATCTCGTCAAAATTTTTAAATCAAAGATCCTTACTCAATTTTTCAAGAAGAACATATCGACTTCGAAAAAAGTGCAAAATCAATGATTCAATTCCAAAGTGATCCTTTAAATATGATAGAAGTAAGACTTAGTCGATTAAAAATATGCGTAGGAATAAGAAAACTCTCCCTATCCAATCTTTGACTATTCCTGGCACTTCTAGCCATAGTGATGAAAACAAAGGATCATGAAATCTTGAAGACTTTGACCATGATTCAATTTCATCACACAAACTTGAACTTGACCAATTTTAAACCTTGGACAAATTGCAAGTTTTTCATTCAATGAGATTGAACTTGAATGTGAATGTGACCCCAATCCCCAACCTTGTGATTCAGTTTCCATGTTCGACTCTATGTTGACTCCGGCATCCTTACCCAAATTGGACCAATTTTTCGAGCCAACATTTATTTCCGTACCTTTAAATTTAGAAAATGAATCACCAATTTTAAATAGTCACATTCCATTGATGAGAAAGAATGCGAATTTTAATTCTTGGATTTGGATTCAACTCTTGAACCAAAACTAACCCTCGAACCCAAAGTTGATTTTTTCAAGTTATTATTGGTTCTCGAACCAATCATTCTTGAGCCCAAGTCAACCATTTCGCCAAGTCATATTCTTTTGTTAGACATAGGTATGGACAATGATGACTCCGCGATGATTTTTCAAGACTGGTCATGTAAAGGGAATAAGTTTCTGTTGGAACTTATTTTGATGATAACAAATGTAATTTGTACTATTTTTGTGTATTTTTTTAGATATTTATTAAAAGCCTTGATCACACACAAAATAGTCCTATTAGTAGACTTGACCCTTCCTATCAGTAGACTTGACCCTTTTTATAGTCGACTAATAGAATTACTAGTCAACTTATCAACATTACTAGTCGACTAATACATGTTGTTGTCGACTTATAATTTTTGTTGGTTGACTAATAGTAGTTTCCAGAGACTTGTATACTTGTATCATATATTTATAGTCGACTAATCCCTTTTGCTAGTCGAGTAACCCAGTCAAAAATGCCTATACTAGTCGACTTACTCCCTACCCTAGTCGACTTATAATAGTTTCTGACTGTTAAACAGTTATTGTTTTTCTAGTGTTTATCCAACGTTTTGATATTCAAATTTTTCCTGATAACTGCCCTAACTGACCATAGATTTTCGCTATAAATAGGGATGTTATCCTAGGCTAAGCACCCAATTAAAATCATTAGTTTTTCTGTCCAAACTCTGTTGCAAAATTCTGCTTTCAGAAAACTAGTTTTACTTTCTTTTCTTCACACAAATTCCAATCCTCTAGGAAAGAATTCTGAGAGTCCACCTATAAGTGTCCTTATTCACGATCACATACAAGTCTCAAGACTTATAGAGTTGATTGTAATTACTCATAGAGAAGTATTGTACTAGATCGTCTTCTGGTGTAGAAGAGAAGTTGTACAAGGTGTTGTTGTCTTCTTGGTGTAAGAAGAGTTGTACGGATTTGACAAAGGTTGTTTGTCAAATGGTGTACGAGGTGTTAGTTTTGAGTGTACAAAATTAAGGATAAGGAAAATCTCAAACGGGTTACTTGGAGACTGGATGTAGGTCAAGAGGACCGAACCAGGATAAAATCTCTTGTGTTTGTATTTGCTCATTTTCTGAGATTTATTTCCTTTCTTGTAAGTTATTTTATTTGACGCTAATTATCTTTGTTTAGTGTTGTGTTGACATTATTTTTAGATCCTACAATTGGTATCAGAGCCCTGCACACCCGGTCAACACCCTACAAAGATGGCAACAGAGTTTCCTTCATCACAATTCAGAGAAGGACATTCTACACAACGTTCACTACTATTTGATGGATCCAATTACAACTATTGAAAGTGTAGAATGAAGATCTACTTGTAATCACTCAACTATGAACTCTGAAACATAGTAGAAGCATCGTACACCAAGCCGATCATAAATTACAGTGTATGGAGTGAAGAACAAAAGAAGTCTGCAAACCTTGATGCCAAAGCAATGAACATGCTATTTTGTGCCTTGAACAAAAAAGAATTCAATCGCGTGTCAACGGCCAGATCTGTAAATCAAATATGGCAGATTCTACAGGTAACCCATGAAGGTACAAATAAGGTTAAAGAATCTAAAATTTCTATTCTTGTTCACATGTTTAAACTCTTCAAAATGAAAGAGAATGAAATAATTTCAGAAATGATTACAAGATTCACCAACATTACAAATTCCTTATCATCCCTTGAAAAGGAATACACACAAGTTGAAAAAATCAGAAAGATTCTTCGTGCACTTACATCAGATTGGGAGAAGAAAACCATTGCTATAGAAGAAGCTAATGATCACTCAACAATGTCATTAGAAAACCTTATTGATAATTTAATGGCATATGAAGTACAACCTGGAGATCGGAAGAAGGATGAACAACAACTTCAATCCAAGAAGAAAGTACTTGCCTTCCATGCATCCTCAGATACGGACAATTCAGATGATGATGAAGAGGAGATGGCAATACTCTCAAGAAAATTCAGAAAGTTCTTCAAGTAAGGTAAGTTTAAATGTTTTAATTGTAATAAAACATGTCATATGAAGAAGGATTGCCCATTGCTCAAAAACAAAAGAAAATTCAAGAGAAAAAAGTTAAAAAAGAAGAAAGATTATCAAGCATCATGGGAGAATAGTGATTCATCTTCTTTTGATGAAGAAGAAGCCACTGAGCATGCCAATATTTGTTTTATGGCTCAAGAAGAAGATGAGGTACAATATACTGAACTCTTAGATGCATTTCATAAGTTATATAATAATCTCAAGAATGAAAAGATGAAAAATAAAGTTTTATCAAAGGAAAATGAAAGACTCATCAAAGAAAATTTGTTTATGATTCTCAAATTTTTTCTGTAAATTCTCAAAAAGATGATTTTGAAAAAGTTATATCATCATAGAAAAATGATAATGAGAATTTATTACAAGATAATGCTTTATTGAAAAGAGAAACTATGTCTTTAAATGAAAGAATTTCTGTATTAGATAAAGACATGATAAGTTTCAAAGATAAATATGAAGAACTTTTGAATAAAGTGACAAAGTTTAATAAAGGAAAAGAAAATTTAAATGATATATTGTCATATCAAAAGATCTCATACAATCTTTTGTTAAGAAAACCATGAAATCAAAGTATAAATATATTTGGATTCCTAAAAATCTAAATAATATGGATAAAAAATGCTTATATTGCATCATATATACATCATATATATAATTCATGCAATTATGTTTATACCAACAGATGGAAACCAAATTCAAATTGGGTTTGAATTCCTAAAGGTTAATATTTTGATCATGTTATGATTGGTGTCATTAATAATGTTTTTATCTTATAAGTACCATACAAAGAAAAGAGAATACCTGATGATATAAGTTATTTTTAACATTTGAAAATATATCATATGTATGTTATGATGTAGAGGGAGAACACGTGTTTATATATATATATATATATATATATATATATATATATATATATATATATATATATATTTGTTATAACTTGTTTTCTGCAGGGGGAGTTTCTCTATAGGGGGAGCTTGCGCATACACACATTGTCACCATCAAAAAGGGGGAGAATGTTGAAACTTATTTTGATGATAACAAATATAATTTGTACTATTTTTGTGTATTTTTTAGATATTTGTTAGAAGCCTTAATCACACACAAAATAATCCTATTAGTATACTTGACCCTTCCTATTAGTAGACTTGACCCTTCCTATAATCGACTAATAGGACTACTAGTCGACTTATCAACATTACTAGTCGACTAGTACATGTTGTAGTCGATTTATAATTTCTGCTAGTTGACTAATAGTAGTTTTCAGAGACTTGTATATTTGCATCATATATTTATAGTCAACTAATCCCTTTTGCTAGTCGACTAACCCAGTCAAAAATACCTATACTAGTCAACTTACTCCCTACCCTAGTCGACTTATAACAGTTTCTGACTGTTAAACAGTTATTGGTTTTCTAGTGTTTATCCAACGTTTTGATATTCAAATTTATCCTGATAACTGCCCTAACTGACCATAGATTTCAGGTATAAATAGGGATGTTATCCTAGGCTAAATACACCAATAAAAATCATTAGCTTTTCTGTCCAAACTCTGTTGAAAAATTCTGTTTTCAGAAAACTAGTTTTATTTTCTGTTCTTCACACAAATTCCAATCCTCAATTGAAGAATTCTGAGAGTCCACTGATTAAGCTTCTACCTGCGCACAAAATACGGAATTACAGAACTTAAAAATAAAGATGTGCAAGTGCTCAATTCTTACCGCTATAGCAAGTGGCTATGCGGGTCGTGATGCACAAGGAGGGTTTTGCGATAGAAGCATTTATGTTTCTTTATTGAAATCTTAATGAAGATAAAACGAAAGTTCTTCTTTGTTTTTAAAGTTATGAAAATGAAAAAGAGTTATAAGTTAAAGTTAGAAAGAAAACGGTAGAATGAGAAAGTGGAGAGAATCAGAAAGTGACTATGTACAAATGAATTGGGAAAGAAGTGATGAAAGATTTGGAAGATGTGTTGGTGATTTAATTTACAGAAAGAAAAGAAAAGAAACAAAAATAATTACTTACCTTCTTTCACCGAAAGCTTACCTTGAATCTTCAGCGACGATGTTACCTTGAAGTGGAGGCAATCAGCGCATAGCCCATAAGAGTTGATTATTGGTCTCTTCCACATTACATCATCAAGATAACTCAAGCATGAAATGATACAGAGAGACTCAATTCCATCGTCATGAGCTATCGGTGGCACTCGCAAAGGCAAGGCTCTTTCGATGCTGTTAGACTCACTTGGAAGACAATTGTACCAAAAAGAAAAGTGAAGTAGAAAAGAAGAAGAAGAAGAAAACTAAAATGAAATACATACAAAGAGAGAATACAAATTTGATTTCATAACGATAAAAGAAAAGAAAGAAACCTTACACCGGTGTCACTCTCAGCTCAAGCTTCATTCTTGTTCTTCTATGAAAGTCCAATCTCTTCTGAATTACATAAATGAAAACTAAAATTACATGAAAAAGAAAAACAAAAACCTAAACTAAGAAATGGAAAACTAGTCTAAATTCTATCTCTGCCTGGTCCTCCGTTCTGCTCAGCTAAAACCAGTATTTATAGGGAAAAACCTAAAGGAGAAGATCCCAGGAAGATTGGGGGAATCTCCTGGTCTGATGTATTTCCCGTATCTTCTTCTGATTTTCTTATTTTTCTTCAAAAGTTGACAAAACAGCCTTTGATTGTGCCTGATTCAGGGAGGATTTTTCTCAACCTTCCTTATATGCCAAGATTTTACCCTGATTTCTTCATCTTGATTCAGGGAGGATTCTTCTCAACCTTCCTTATATGCCAAGATTTTACCCTGATTTCTTCATTTCAAATTTATTCTGAATTAATCAGAATTTGGTAGGCTTTTGGGCTTTGTTTTCTTTTCTTTCTTAAGGAATGGGCCTGCAAATAAATTAAACATTTAATTAGGACAATGCAGATTTTATTCTATAATAAGTATGAAAATATGATAATAAATGTGCAACATTAGTGACCAATCATACCCCCATACCTATCTTTTGCTCGTCCTCGAGCAAAACAACTAAACTATACTAAGGATTATTAGACCATTTTCGCAGGTCACGCGATTGCACTGAGCATGTGCAACAAGCTGTTAAACCTCTAGGTTTCCCCTAGAGGACGAGTTTGTCTCGTGAGGGTTTTCAGCGGATTACACCCACAAAATCCATAAAGAAAGGGAAACAAAGAGTTAGTATTTTCGAAAAGCATTTTGAAAGAAAAATATTTGAAATATAATTGTAAGATCTAAGCAATCTATAAGTTATAGGAAAACATAATTTTTCATTCCAACACTTAGTCTCTATTCAAAAACTTGTTATCAATCAAAGTAAGGAGTCAAATTGTACTTCTCATCTAGTCTATTACTTTACCCTAAGTCATATGCACTTGTGACTATGAAAATTTTGACTAAGGGTTCATTAACTCTAACTTTTATACCTTATTTATATATATATTTTTGATGGTATTATTCCTTAGTTCTATTAGGCTTTCTAATCTGCCCATGTAACGAGCCTTTAATCGATGACTCCCAAACCAAACGGTCTTAGGGCACCGGGTGAGAAAACACCCCAAGGACTTAAGGACTCGAGCAAACAAGGCCACAAAACTAAGGATTTTATTATATGAACCTCTTTTAGGCGTGAATACTTATGCTTTATTAGGCACAAATACCCAGCTTAATCAGAGAATGTTTATATATTTTTTTTCTTTTCAAACTTATCTAATCATCTTTCGCATAAATACTATGGCTTGCTTAGGCCAAAACACCTAGCTAATCAATAATTAGATTTGTTTATCATTTTTTTCTTTTTCTTTTTTTTATAAGGCATAAGAATCTTTGTTTTTGAACCCTAAGTGTGTAAGTGTATGAAGTGTGCATATTTCATCAAGGTAAAGATCAAGACTAAATTACTTTAACAAATTATCTTCCTAACCCTAAAAATCAAACAAATAATCTTATTTTGACAAAGTATAAGAAATCCTAATTTGGATTTTCCTATTCCTTAAAATTAACTTAATTTCTTACAAAAAATATGTCAAAATATTGTTTCTATTTTCAAAAAGTTTTTAAAGGTAAAGAAAATGTTAATTTTTTTTTAATAAAAAGAAAAACCTAAGTTATGTTAGACCCTCCCCCACACCTATCTCATGCATTATCCTCAATGTATGAATTAATGTATAGATTCATGAAAAAGAAGAAAGGGAAGGAGAATGTTACCTTAAGGTGGTGGTTCCGGTGGTGGTCTTCCACGAAATGCGGCCCAATCGACTTTTCATTGGGTTCGGAGGAACCCACCAGAAGTTTCTCTTATATAACCCATTAAGATTGTGTATCCATGAAGGATTTTTATTAAATATTTGACCCCATCTAATTTTCAAATACCATAACTGATTTTAGAGTCAAATTTGTCAACCACCTCGTCCCAGACTGGAGTGTGAAAAGATAGAATGATTGACTTGGACTCAGGAAGGACAGGAACTAATACCGACTCAGGAAGGTGACTTAAGTCAAGTAAAGGTTCAAGAGTCGAAATAGGTTCAGAAATTGGGTCCAAGTCAAGAAGTTGAAACTCAAGTCCACATGTATTTTCTAACAATGGGATGTGACTTAATATTGGTGATTCAAGTTCAAGAATGATAGGTGGGGGAATCAAAACTGACTCTAAATATTACTCAAGTTTGGTAACAAAACAGGAGTCAATATTGATTCAGAAAGTTGAACTGGATCACAGATTTGAGAATCTAGGTCACATATCTCATTGAGTTCAATATCAAAAAAATGAGAACTTGCCAATTTGTCAATAGGATTTTCAAAAGTGTACAATTGGTCAAGTTCAATATGATCATCAAAAATAGGTGATTCAATTTCATGATGAATTGGCGCAGGATCCAATGTTGACTCAGGGAAAAGGTTGAAATCAGGTGAAGACACCGGAGTCATTATTGAATCAGGAAGTAAAATTGAATCACTAAGTTGAGGTTCATGATCATATTCATTTTCAAGTTCGATTTCAGGCAAGGGATAACTTGCCAAACTATCAATATTATTTGGAGTTTGGGCAAGTTCAAATGACGGTTCTGAAATGGAACCTTGATTTTCAAAACTATATGACTCTTCGGCTCTAACAGAATGGTTACCGTTATCAGAACTGGCCAAACGGTGAGAATGTAAAGATTGGACCATCATTTCTATGTCGTGATTACGAGCGTTTTGAGCCTGAGTCATGGCTTCAAGCATCTCTCCATAGGTGATATGTTCATTGTTGTGTTGAAAAGATGAAGTGTTGTCTTGGAATTGGTAGTAAAATTGTGAGTCCATCAGATTTTGGGATTTGTGTTTGGACTCACGCATACTCATTTCCAAAATTGATAGTTTTCTATTTTGGACTGGTGGATCTGAGTAGGAATCTTTAAAATATTGTAGACTAGGTGGAGAGGGGGGACAATTTGGTTGAAAATTGGACTCGGGATAGGAGAATCCTAACTAATTCTGTGAAGAGTTGAAATCGTTATGGAAATTATGCTTATAAGATTGGGGACATGGGTTATATTGATTCGGATAAGACCAATCCGGCACACTAGGTTGGTTAAAGTTATGATATGCCGGGTTGGTAATATCCAAAAAAGAGTTTGATGTGTAATATGGATTATTGTTGAAGATGAAAAAATTATTATTATAAGCCATATCACACAATGGAATACAAAAAAAAAGAAAAAAAAACAAACAAATAAACAAACAAAAAAGAAAAATTCTAGCCTAAGTTAGGGTATACCTATGACCTAGTCGACTCCTAACTGATTAGACTGTCTACGGGAGGTTTAATGCAGACTTTGACAACAAGCTAATCAGCCAGGTCAGGGTAAGGTTGGTGGGAGGTTTTCCGTCAAAGACGTTCCTTAATAAATAACCACCAACCTTCGGGCTTTCGACCCTTAATCCCTTTCCTAGTCACTGATTTGGCAAGAGTCAAATTCCAACACCTTTCCCCCTAGGATAATCTCCTAATTGAGTCTGAGATGTCCCTAGGGCCAACGTCTACTCATTTTTAGTTAGGCTTGGGTTAGTGAGTGCTTGGAATCTGATTTTTGGGTCAAGGAAGGGTGATTAAATCTCCACCTTATCTTGTTATGGGTTAGTGCCCTTAAGATAAGTTTGTGCAAGTGTACAAAATATGTAAACAAGATTCACTCAAAGCGATGTAAATCAACCAAGAGATGAGTTCTATTCTAGATGCAATGCGAACGTACCTTGCTCCAGCACTCTTCAACAGTAAAGTAAATGAATTGAAAAGACACGTGCCTAAAATGCAAACGTCTAATCAATTTTTTAACTTTTTCAACAAATGTTTTACTATTGATTTGTTAGCAGGCTTTTGGTGATGGCATATAAGAAATAAAGTTGCAGAAAACTATCATTTTGCAAAACAAGCAGCCCTGCAAGGTACTTGGTCTCTGTTTTCTAGAACAGAGGCCCAAGACCACTTATATGTTTCTGCAATCCTTTTTTTCCTGCTTTGCTTGCCCTATAACCTGCAACAGAGAAGAAAATTCGTTTTAGTTCTAAAAATTCAATATAAATCAGATTTCAATAAAAACCATTACCCTCCCGGCAACGGCACCAAAATTTGATTAAGCTTCTACTTGCGCACAAAATACGGAATTACAGAACTTAAAAATAAAGATGTGCAAGTGCTCAATTCTTACCGCTATAGCAAGTGGCTATGCGGGTCGTGATCCACAAGGAGGGTTTTGCGATAGAAGCGTTTACGTTTCTTTATTGAAATCTTAATGAAGATAAAACGAAAGTTCTTCTTTGTTTTTAAAGTTATGAAAATAAAAAGAGTTATAAGTTAAAGTTAGAAAGAAAACGGTAGAATGAGAAAGTGGAGAGAATCAGAAAGTGACTATGTACAAATGAATTGGGAAAGAAGTGATGAAAGATTTAGAAGATGTGTTGGTGATTTAATTTACAGAAAGAAAAGAAAAGAAACAAAAATAATTACTTACCTTCTTTTCACCGAAAGCTTACCTTGAATCTTCAGCGACCATGTTACCTTGAAGTGGGAGGCAATCAGCGCATAGCCCATAAGAGTTGATTATTGGTCTCTTCCACATTACATCATCAAGATAACTCAAGCATGAAATGATACAGAGAGACTCAATTCCATCGTCATGAACTATCGGTGGCACTCGCAAAGGTAAGGCTCTTTCGATGCTGTTAGACTCACTTAGAAGACAATTGTACCAAAAAGAAAAGTGAAGTAGAAAAGAAGAAGAAGAAGAAAACTAGAATGAAATACATACAAAGAGAGAATACAGATTTGATTTCATAACGATAAAAGAAAAGAAAGAAACCTTACACCGGTGTCACTCTCAGCTCAAGCTTCATTCTTGTTCTTCTATGAAAGTCTGATCTCTTCTGAATTACATAAATGAAAACTAAAATTACATGAAAAAGAAAAACAAAAACCTAAACTAAGAAATGGAAAACTAGTCTAAATCCTATCTCTGCCTGGTCCTCCGTTCTGCTCAGCTAAAACCAGTATTCATAGGGAAAAACCTAAAGGAGAAGATCCCAGGAAGATTGGGGGAATCTCCTGGTCTGATGTATTTCCCGTATCTTCTTCTGATTTTCTTATTTTTCTTCAAAAGTTGACAAAACAGCCTTTGATTGTGCCTGATTCAGGGAGAATTTTTCTCAACCTTCCTTATATGCCAAGATTTTACCCTGATTTCTTCATCTTGATTCAGGGAGGATTCTTCTCAATCTTCCTTATATGCCAAGATTTTACCCTGATTTCTTCATCTTGATTCAGGGAGGATTCTTCTCAACCTTTCCTATATGCCAAGATTTTACCCTGATTTCTTCATTTCAAATTTATTCTGAATTAATCAGAATTTGGTGGGCTTTTGGGCTTTGTTTTTCTTTTCTTTCTTAAGGAATGGGCCTGCAAATAAATTAAACATTTAATTAGGACAATGCAGATTTTATTCTATAATAAGTATGAAAATATGATAATAAATGTGCAACATTAGTGACTAATCACACCTATAAGAGTCCTTGTTCACGATTACAACAAGTCTCAAGGCTTATAGGATTGATTGTAATTACGCCAAGAGAAGTATTGTACAAGAGCATCTTCTTGGTGTAGAAGAAAAGTTGTACAAGGTGTTATTGTCTTCTTGGTGTAAGAAGAGTTGTACGGATTTGGTAAAGGCTGTTGGTCAAGTGGTGTACAAGGTGTTGATTTTGGGTGTACAAAAATCAAGGATAAGAAAAATCTCAAGCGGGTTACTTGGGGACTGGATGTAGGTCAAGAGGACCGAACCAGGATAAAATCTTTTGTGTTTGCAATTGCTCATTTTCTGAGATTTATTTTCTTTCTTGCAAGTTATTTTATTTGACGCAAATTTTCTTTGTTTAGTGTTGTGTTGACATTATTTTTAGATCCTACAGTTTCATGATAGGATCTTTCATGATCCTATTCATATTAGGGATTGTAATTATGTAAATAGAAAATAGGTCAATAAAGGTGGGTTCCGTGAACCATCACATTATTTTGATTGGATAGCAACGCTTGGCCCAATCCGATCACCATGGGAGCCACCACCTTGAGGCAACATTATCCTTCCCTTTCTTCTGTTTCATAAATTTAAGTATTCATTCATACATTGAGGACAATGCATGAGATAGGTGTGGGGGAAGGTTCTAACATAACATATGTTTTATTTTCATTTAAAAAAATAAATTATTTTTTAACATTTTCTTTGCTTGATAAACTTTTTGAAAAGAGAAACAATATTTTGACCTTTTTTTAAGAAATTAAGTTAATTTTAAGGAATAGGAGAATCATAGTTAGGATTTCTTATACTTGGTCAAAATAAGATTATTTTTTTGATTTCTAGGGTTAGGAAGAAAATTTTGAAAAGTAATTTAGTCTTAATTTTTACCTTGATGAAATTTGCATATTTTATACACTTAAACACTTAAGGCTTAAAAACAAAGATTCTTATACCTTATAAAAAAAGAAAAAAAGAAAAAATATGTATCAAAAATCCTCTGATTAAGCTAGGTACTTGTGCCTCATAAAGCATAAGTATTCACACCTAAAAGTAGTCCATATAATAAATAAAATCCTTAGTTTTGTGGCCTTATTTGCTCGAGTCCTTAAGTCCTTGTGGTGTTTTCTCAACTGGTGCCCTAAGACTGTCCAGTTTGGTTGTCACCGACTAAAGGCTCGTTACACGGGCAGATTAGAAAGCCTAATAGAACTAAAAAATAATACCACCAAAAATATAAAAAAATTTAAATAAACAAAGCATAAGAGTTTGAGTCAAAGAATCGCTAGTCAAAATTTCACGGTCATGAAGGCGCATATGACTTAAGGTAAAGTAATAGGCTAGATGAGAAATACAGCTTGAATCCTTGCTTTTATTGATAATATGTTTTTAAATAGAGACTAAGTTTAGGAATAAAAAATTCGGTTTTTCTATAACTTATAAATTACTTGAACTCTTACAATGCTTCAAATATTTTCTTATCTTTTAAAATGTGTTTCAAAGTATTAACACCTGTATTTCTCATTTTTCTTATGGATTTTGTGTGGGGGTATGATTATACACGTGCATTGCATATTTAGTGTCACATGTGTTACTTTTTCATATTTATTTATAACAAAACTCTGCTATTTAATTCATTTTAATGTCTAATGGTATGTAGAGTAATTATGGAGAAAGAGGAGAAATAGACAAGTTTATCCAATTAAATCTGGAGTTTTAAAAGCTCAAGCAAATCAATGAAGATCTACTCAAATCTAGAAATTTAAAAAGAATTCTATTATAAGACTGGAGCAAATCAGAGAAGATAATACCAGATAAAATCAGTTAAACTGGATTTTTAACGATCTAGTTGGTTAACTTGAAGATCAATAAAGATAATCTCAAATTCAGAAGTCCAGAGGCAAATCTTATTAGAAAATATGGGATAACAGAGAGAGAATGTTATCAAATCTATTCAAACTAAATCAGATTTATTTGAATTTATTATCCTCACTTGAGAAATCAATGAAGATAATCTTAAATCTATAAGTTCAGAGATGAACTTATCAGTATACAAAGGGATAACAAGGTTATGGATATTGGTTGTCAGGCCAGCATTTGAGCTCATCTCTTCACCATCCTTTGCTACTCCTTTTATCATATAAATAATGCAATTCTTGAAGGCAAAAAGGAGGACGATCAAGCAGAGAATAGAATAGATTTTTGTATAGATTTAACTTAGATTTTCTTTCTCTTTTAAATGTAAATTTTTATTTTTTTTTATGTAACTGAGATCGAAGAATAGTTTCATGGGAGAATAAGAGTGATGCTTGTACTGAGAGTGACACCGGTGTAAGTATTCTTCCTTTCTTTTATTGTTATTTAATTCAATCAAATTTTCTTTTCTACTCTTATGTGTTTGTGAATCCAAACGACTCTAATGGCTTCAATGTTGCCTCGCCCTTTTAAGTGTCGCTGATGGCCTATGGTGATGAACAACTATTTCTATGGTAATATAGCTTGCACCTTTATTTAGTAGTATAAATCGGGAATGTGGAAGATCTCATCTGTCATTCTTCGCTCACCTTCAAGCAAAGGTACACAATTGACAAGGATTCCAGGTAAGTCATTAGCTGAAAGAGGTAGGTAAGTTCTTTAGTTTTATTTTTCTTTCTTTTAATCCTTAGTTTAGATCAGTACCATCAACTCTCAACTCTATTAACTTTTTCACTTTCTTTGTATAAATTTATTTTTTATTTTCTCCACCTTCTCAATCTATCACTTTCTTCACAAATTAACATAACCTATTTTTCTTTTCTTTTAAAGAACAAGAGAAGAACATTAATCATTTCAAGTGAACTGAAGAGAACTTACTAAAAAGTTTCCATCGCTGGTCCCTCCTTATAGATTACGACCCCCATAGCCACTTGTTATAGCGGTGGCATCGAGTACTTGCACACATTCTATTCTTAAGTTCTGAAATTCTATAATTTTTTTTGTACAGATTCCAACTCAATCAGCTTCGAGGATGTTTTAGGCTCTATATGAGAGATGAATGCAAAATTGCCACAAATATCATGGAGTTTGGAGTCAGTAGTTACCCCTTAGATATATCACATATGATGCGCTTCTTGGGATGGTTTGTAGCATATAGCCAATCCTTTGGAAGTGGATGAGTTAGATCCACTTCAACTTCTTGAAGTTCACCATGTTCATCATTCTTTGGATTGTCTTCTTCTTGCTTTGGTGAATCCTTCAATAATATTTTCTCCATGTCTTCTCTTAAGAAATCAATTTCTACAATATTCTTCAAAGGAGTATTAGATCCCTCAAACTTGACATGTATAAACTCTTTAATAATTAAAGTTGACCTATTAAAGATTCTATAGACTTTACTAGTGTGTGAATATTCAACAAATATAGCTTCATAAGACTTGGCATCAAATTTACCTAAATTGTCCTTAGTAATCTAAACAAAACATTGACAACTAAAAACTCTAAAGTATAAAATATTTAGTTTTCTTAAATAATAAATCAGAAGAATTTTAGAAGTATTTTTGCAAAAATAAACTCTATTCGATATGTAACATGACGTGCTTACGGCCTTGGCCCATAGATATTGAGGACGTCCGTATTCACTAATCATTGTCCTAGTCATTTCTTGAAGAGTGTGATTCTTTCTTTCAACGACTCCATTTTATTGTGGAGTTCTAGGACAAGATAACTCATATTTAATTCCATTTTTCTTCACAATAGGTGATAAAAGAATAGTTGATGAATTCACCACCTCTATTACTCCTTATACATAAAATCGAAAAATTCTTTTCTTTCTCAACTCCTTTTATATAAACATGAAAATGCAAAAAAAGCTTCATCTTTAGTTTCTAAAAAGAAAACCCATGTAAATCTTGAGAAATCATTAACTAGAACAAAAACAAAACGGTTACCGCTAAGGCTTTTGGTATTAGTCGGACCAAATAAATTCACGTGGATTAATTCTAATGGCCTAGATATCATGATATCCTTGATTACTTTGAAAGAGGATTTGGTTTATTTCTCAGGTTGGCACACATCACAAATGTGGTCCTTTTCAAACTTAAATAAGAAATATCCTTCATCGATTCTTTATAATTAATTCGGGATAGATGATCAAACGAGATTTGACCTAGTCTCCTATGCCATAACCAAGAATCTCCATTAAAAGCATTTAAACAAGTGGCATTGCAATGTAAATTTTAATATATAGATCATGTAAATATTGTTTTCATGAAAACCAGAAAGAATACAAGCATTATTTCTTGTCTAATATATCACAAGTGAAATCATCAAAAATAACTTTAACACATTTGTCACAAAGTTGGCTAATGCTAAAGAGATTGTGCTTGAGACCTTCAACCAAAGTAACATTCTTAATTAAAAGAGATAAGCCAATTTTGATATTATCTATACCGATGATTTTGCCTTTTGAATCATCTCTGAAGGCGACGGTGCCACATTCATGATACCTTGATAGCGTTACAAAATTATTAATGTCCTATGTCACGTGCTTAGAGCAGCCACTATCAAGGTACCACCGCTCCCTACGTCTTAGAGCCCTGGTGCATAACTGCATCATTGATAAAAGTGTTGACTTTGGTACTCAAATTTTTTGGGTCCTACAGTGTTAGTTTTACGAACTCAAATATGATGATTTGAAACATTAAATCTATCATAACAAAACTTGGCCAAGTGACCTTTGCGGTCATAATAGTTACATGAGTACACCTTGGCGTATAAAAATGCATGATGTGTGTGATCACCTAAAACTCTCTCACAACAAAGATCCCTATAGGATTGATGTAGCAATGGATAGCTCAAGTATGTGTGAGAAAAACTTGAATAGATTTTGTGGTGAAAAACTTAAGAAATCTCTTTTTCAAAACACTCTTGAAAAACTCTCTTTTTGATATGGAAGTATTTGGCTCTAAAACAAGTGGAGATAAACACTCAGAAAGGTAGGAAAAACTAGCTTGAAAACCCACTTAAAATCTTGTAGAAAACATCCCAAAACAGCCCCAATTTATAGGCCTAAAAATATAGTCGTTGGAGTCGAACTCAGTAGGATTCCCTGCTGACGGTCGACCGGCCGGTCGACCGTCAACGGTCGGATTTCTGATCGTTGTGCCACCGGTCGACCGCCCTGTCGACCGAGGCCTGGATACAGAGAGCAGAAGCTCTCTGTCAATCGACTGCCCGGTCGATCGGAGCCAGATCCAGGGAGCAGAGCTCTCCGGCGGTCGAACGGGTCGGTCGACCGGCCCACCAGCCAAAGTGGTTGTGCATGTTTGTGCACATCGGTCGACCGGACCGGTCGACGGACTTTTGTCTCGGTCGGCCGGCCGGTCGACCGGCAGAAGGCCAGGTCACCAATTTTTAGGCATTAAAACATGATCTTTTTACCTTCAATAAAATCCCATAAATTCACAAAATTCTACAAAAATAAGTTCATTAATATACTTTGATATACAAACATGTTTGAGTAAAAATAAAAACATGTTACAAATATTTTGAACTATTTTTGTACTATAGAATTTTGGCTTAAACAAAAATCTGTATTTTTCAAAATTGATTTTTTCAAAACTTCTCCAAATACAAAAATAAGATATTTTAAACCCTTTTCAAGCTTAGTGTGTATGGATATGATCCACTACACATATATGATGAAATTCTATGTTTTTGATAATAAGCTCTAAAATAAGTTTTGATAAAACACATGTATATTTTGAAGCTTAAAAAACAAACCGGTATTTTTCAAAAAATAAAAACTCTTTTATGAAAACACATATAAATCTTGTGTGTGAGTGTGTATGATCTTGAGCAATCCACCAACTAATCTATCCTTTACATTTTATCTAAAAATAAAATCTTGACACTTACAAATATGACACAAGTCTTCTTGGAAATCTTCTCTTGAAGGTCTTCTTCTCCTTCTTGATTTGGTCCAAACTTTGATCCAATGAGCTAGACTCCTCTAAAGTACTTGATGCGATCTTGATGCGCGAGCTATTGAATCAACATGTGCTAGCTCCAAAACGTGACTTTAAATTCTTTGTTGAAGCTAAACACCAACTAAGATCTTGATCATATATCTGAGACTAATTAAACACAAGATCATTAGTACTATAACTAGATGAGTTAATCATCATTAAAACTAGGGCGATGGGCCTTCGGGCCAACAATCTCCCCCTTTTTGATTATGATAAAACTTATGGAGTTATATATGCATGGATTAAAAATAAGCTTCATAGAAACTCCCCGTTAACTCATACATACCAATAAACAATAAGATGTTCAATAAAGTGCATAAGACTAAACAAATATATATGCATAAATAAAGAGATAAACATGCATAAATCAAAAAAATCCTTCTCCCCTTTTTTTGTTATAAAACAAGAGAATGAAATAAACATGCAATATAAACATGCATAAATCAAAAATCCTTCTCCCTTTTTTTGTTATAAAGCAAGACAATGAAATAAACATGCATATATGAATCATCAAATATTTCTCCCCCTTTTTGTCAATAAACATACATATATAAAGCATGCATATATAAATCATGCATAGATAAATCAAATACCTCTCCCCCTTTTTGTCAAATCATCAACAAAGGGGCGAAAACAAATCAAACAATAAGGATATATATATATAAATATATATATGTGTGCGATATACATTCATGAAGAAGAGAGACGTGAAGTTAGCTCCTCCTGCATACATGTATTACAAGGGATGACAAAACCCTAACTCACATAAAGCATAATATTGTATAAGCAGAGATGTTAAGCTCCCCTACACACGTATATCACATAAAGAAGAGATGTCAAGCTCCTCAATATAAGATACACTCAATATGAATCTATATATATAGAAGAGATGTTAAGCTCCCCTTGCATATAGGCAATTCATATCAAAAATTTTGAAATCACTTTAAAACAAATTTTGAAATCTCTTTAGTCAGCAAAACAAATTTTGAGATACCACTTGTAAATAAACAAAATTTTAAGATACCAATGAAAGTAAATCATTTAGTAATTTTTGATACCAATTGAAATATATTGTAAATTTTGATACCAAATAAAATGTCAATTGAAATACCAATTGAAAATATTGTAAATTTTGATACTAAATAAAATGTCAATTGAAATACTAATTGAAAATAATGCATAAGCTTATAAAGATACCAATTTATTTTTAATTTTAAGTCAAGCTTAGCATAACATAATTTGTACTTTAAACATGTAATGGATGTTGTAAATCAAGCACAATCACAACACACATATATATATATATGTATGTATGTATGTATGAAAAAGAAAATACCAATTGAAATTGATATTAATTGATATTTTGAAGCATACATGTATAGAAAACAAATATGAGTATACAAAAATAGAATTCCATGAAGAATATGTGTATAACTCATGCCTATCCACCCTATTCATGCACACCATAAAAAGATTTTCAATAAGGCTCAAAGGCATGGTCGCCCATCCAACCGCCCTTTAAGGGTAGAAGTTTTCAAAAATAAGATTTGAAAATAGTTGTATTTTGAAAACACTACCAAATGAAGAATAAATAACTAGTTAAAGTAATTTTTTAAAAAACTAGTTAAAGATCCTTCAAATAAGAAACCAAATCATATATATCTCATGAAGCATGCTAAAAACACAAGAGATGACAAAAACACAAGAGATGACACTCGAAATCTATAAAGCTCAAAAATTCTCATGAAAACAATGTCATGAGTAAACAAATGAAGTGTGAGTGCACAAGAATCATGTAAATAGCATTTTCATGAAAATAATCAATAAAGCTCAAATAAACATGAATATCTTTTATCAAAAGTATAAAAATGTATTTTTTATTAAAATTAAACTTCAAAGGTATATGTGTGTTTTATCCAAAACTAAAAGTATACATACATATCCTAAACACAAAAGAGTGTATAATATAATTTGCATGAAGGCAAGAGACTCAAGGGTATACATGTATATCTATTAGTTTTAGAAAAGAATAACATATACATAAAGCAAAACATGCATAAGAATAGGGAAAACAAGTTAAAATGCACGAATCATTAAAAGTAGGCTATACTAGTACATCTAATGGGTACAAATGAGCAATTAAGTACAAACATATAATAATCAAATGTGGCTCACTAGTTGTACGAGTATATGTACAAATTTTAATGAAAATTTATATTTAAACATGTAATCAAAACATGAAGTGCAAAACCATAAACAAACATGATTATTAAGGTAAATGCACATGTTTTAGAGTAATGATATACACAATAGCTAAATTAAAGTGAGAACACAAAAATATGGATCCATATGAACATGGTGTATCTCAATTACTATGCATGTCTGTCATAAGTCTAAATATCTTGGCATTTAATAACAAACATGAAAAAAATGCTAAAAATCAATAATCTAAAAGCATGTAAACAAATAAGTAGTTAGAGATAGTTACCAAAACTATTAGGGCACATCTCTATATCTCCAAACCATGGTGGTCCTTCCACCTAACTTCTTTGATAGTAATGCATCAATTTTGGTGTGTCCATCTAGCTCATCATGCATTCACCATCAAAGCACCAATCCTCTCACGTCGTGTGAGAGCCCACACCTACATCAAATATAAGCGGTGGGATTTTGGTACCCATTTTCTTTTGGGTCCACGGGGGTTAGCATTATTTGGAACCCAAACATTTTTATTAGAAAAATTGATATGATTTATCTTATCAAAACAAAACTTTGCTAAATGGCTTTTGCGGCCGCAATGTGTACACTTGTACACTCTAGTATGCACATGAGAATGAGTGTGATCATGATGTGCAAAGTGTGTATATGTATGCCATGGGTGATGTGCATGAATATGTGGAGCTTGTTTCTTTTGAAACAAGGTTTTCAATCTATTATGATTGAATACACAATTGCTTAGAGTTGAGCTCAAGCAATTTATTCTATTTTTCAAAAATTTAATCTCATGTTTATCAATTGTAGCATGAAGAGCATGGCAAGTATGAGAATCAACAATCTTTTTCTTTTTAGAACTATTTTCTTTTTCTTTTAAAACAATTTTTCTTTTTAAAGAGTTATTTTCTTCCAAAGCAATTTCTTTTTCTTTTTCCACCAAGTTGATTTTATTTTTCAAAGAATTATTTCCTTCACAAAGATCATTTAATTTAGAAAATAAGGAAATATTCTCCTTTTTCAAAAATTCATTTTCTTTAAAAATGTTTTCCAATTTATTTTGAAAAGAATCTTTTTCTTTTGAAATGAACTCATATTTATTTTTCAATCTTTATGGTCCTTTTTAAGCAAATCTTATTTTTCAAGAAGTTATTGACAAAATGAAGCAAGCTCATCGTAAGACATGTCAACATCCTCATCAAACTCGGATTCAGAATTTACCTCAAGGGGGTTATCCCTTTGGACCATGTAGCACAAGTTAGAAGCATCACTTCCATCATCCAAGTCACTCCCTGCGTAGTATTACTTTCATTCACCAAGGAGACTATAGTGTTCCATACTACAAAAATCGAATCAAAATTAGCAACCCTAGATAACTATTCATCATTTAGGGTACCTTTAAAGCATGGATGGCCTTTGCATTAGCCTCAAGATATTTGCCATTTAAATAATATGAATCTTTAATAGTGGCAAAATAAACATGAATACTTAGGGCTTTGAGGTACATTGACATCTTAACCTTCCAAGTTTGGATGTTAAGAATACCAAACATGGGAGGTGACATGAAATCCATGTGTGTGTATAAATATTGTGATTAGCTAAAAATAGGATCTTTAACTCAAGGTTATTCGACCCAAATCAAGAGTACCAAGCTCTGATACCAATTGAAATCACCTAGAAGGGGGTGAATAGGTGACTAGCTAATCTAATGATGAATTAATGTGGAATTAAAACTATTTATGCAAAATAAAAACTATTAAGCTAAACACACCAAGTATAACACAAGAGTGTAGCCGAATTCCCGGTAAAGAGCTCTGGACTATCTCCTCAAGATTCCTCTAGATAAGAGTTGAGGTGCCGCTATAGCTCTCTTGATTGAATACAAGTGTGAGCAAACAATCCCCAAGCATATATCAATATAAGCACAGGTATATCAAGCAAGTAATGAATATGAACAATAAGAGCATGCAAGATATAAACACAAGTGAGAGATAGAGATAGAGCAATCGCAAACACAAGAGATTTGTTTCGAGGTTCGATCACCCTTGCTCTATGTCCCCGCCTTCAACACTATGAAGGATTTCCACTAGAAATGATACCACCAGATCACTCGGTGCTGCAACACCTACAAGGAGTTCACACTTGAACTTTTGGACTCACTAGTCCCTCTCTTGTTCCCGCAAGAACTACACGCGCAAGCACACTAGCTTGCCGAGGCCGCACCTCTATACCGAGCTCCCACAAGAACTCGAAACAACACGAACCTGCAAGTTCGCCTCCTCAAATACAAAGATGAACACTTTGGTGATTTCAACACTTTGATCACCTAAAACTCTCTCACAACAAAGATCCCTATAGGATTGATGTAGCAATGGATAGCTCAAGTATGTGTGAGAAAAACTTGGATAGATTTTGTGGTGAAAAACTCAAGAAATCTCTTTTTCAAAGCACTCTTGAAAAACTCTCCTTTGGATATGGAAGTATTTGGCTCTAAAACAAGTGGTGATAAACATTTAGAAAGGTAAGAAAGACAACCTTGAAAACCACTTAAAATCTTGTAAAAAAAACAGCCCAAAACAGCCCCAATTTATAGGCCTAAAAAATATAGCCGTTGGGGTCCAACTCAGTAGGATTCCCTGCTGTCGGTCGACCGCCAATGGTCGAATTTTTTACCATTGTGCCACCGGTCAAACGCCCGGTCGACCAATGCCTGGATACAGAGAGCAGAAGCTCTCTGCCGGTCGACCGGGGCCAGATCCAGAGAGCAGAGCTCTCTGGCGGTCGACCGGATCGGTCGACCGGCCCACCAGCCAAAATGGCTGTGAACGTTTGTGCACATCGGTCGACCAGACCGGTCGACCAACTTCCGTCTCGGTCGACCGGCCGGTCGACCTGCAGAAGGCCAGGTCACCAATTTTTAGGGATTAAAACATAATCTTTTTACCTTCAATGAAATCCCATAAGTTCTCATAAATTTTACAAAAATAAGTTCATTAATATACTTTGATATACAAACATGCTTGAGTAAAAATCAAAACATGTTACAAACATTTTGAACTACTTTTATAATATAGAATTTTGGCTTAAACAAAAATCTGTATTTTTCAAAATCGATTTTTTCAAAACTTTTCCAAATACAAAAACAAGATATTTAAACCCTTTTGAAGCTTAGTGTATATGGATATGATCCACTTCACATATATGATGAAATATCTATATTTTTGACAATAAGCTCTAAAATAAGTTTTGATAAAACACATGTATATTTTGAAGCTTAAAAAACAAACCGGTATTTTTCAAAACAAAAACTCTTTTATGAAAACACATATAAATCTTGTGTTGAATGTATATGATCTTGAGCAATCCACCAACTAATCTATCCTTTATATTTTATCTAAAATAAAATCTTGACACTTATAAATATGACACAAGTTTTCTTGAAAATCTTCTCTTGAAGGTCTTCTTCTCCTTCTTGACTTGGTCCAAATCTTGATCCAATGAGCTAGACTCCTTTAAAGTACTTGATGCGATCTTGATGCATGAGCTCTTGAATTAACATATGCTAGCTCCAAAACTTGACTTTAAATCCTTTGTTGAAGCTAAACACCAACTAAGATCTTGATAAAATATCTGAGATTAATTAAACACAAGATGATTAGTACTATAACAACATGAGTTAATCATCATCAAAGCTAGATCGATTTGCCTTCGGGCCAACACAAAGTGTTGAGATCACCAAGTGTTCATCTTTGTATTTGAGGAGGCGAACTTGCAGATTCGTGTTGTTTCGAGTTCTTGTGAGAGCTCGATGTAGAGGTGCAGCCTCGGCAAGCTAGTGTGCTTGCGTGTGTTGTTCTTGTAGGAACAAGTGAGGGACTTGCGGGTCTGGAGTTCTAGTGTGAACTCATTGTAGGTGTTGCGGCACCGAGTGATCCAGTGAGATCGTTTTTAGTGGAAATCCTTCATAGTGTTAAGGCGAGGACGTAGAGCAAGGGTGCTCGAACCTCGAAACAATTCTCCCGTATTTGCGATTGCTCTCTCTCTCACTCACTTGTGTTTACATATCTTGCATGCTTATATTGTTTATCTATTTATATGCTTGATATATATTGTGCTCAATTGATATATGCTTAGGATTGTTTGCTCACACTTGTATTCAACCAAGAGAGCCATAGTGCACTTCAACTCTTAATCTAGAGAAATCCTGAGGAGATAGTCTAGAGCCCTTCACTAGGAATTCGGCTACACTCTTGTGTTATATTTTGTGTGTTTTACTTAATAGCTTTAGTTTGCTTAAATAGTTTTTAATTCAGCGTCATTAGCATTAGATTAGCTGGTACACCTATTCACCCCCCTCTAGGTGGATATTCAATTGGTATCAGAGCTTGGTGCTCTTGATTTGGGTCTAACAACTTAGAGTTAAAGATTCTCATTTTAGCTAATCACAATATTTGTACACACACATATGAATTTCATGACACCTCCCATGTTTGATATCCTTAACATCCAAACTTATAAAGCTAAGATGTCTATGTACCTCAAAGCCCTAGGAATTCATGTTTATCTTGCCACTATTAAAGATTCATGTTGTTTAAATAGCAAACATCTAGAAGCTAACGCAAAAGCCCTTCATGCTTTAAAGAGTACCCTAAATGATGATTATTTATGTAGGGTTGCTAACTTTGATTCTGCTTTTGTAGTATGGAACACACTAGTATCTCTTGGTGAACAAAAGCAATATTATATGGAGAGCTACTCGGATGATAAAAGTGATGCTTCCAACATATGCTACATGGTCCAAGAAGATGACCCCCTTGAGGTAAATTCTGAATCTGAACTAGAAGAAGATATTGACACGTCATATGATGAGCTTTCATCTTTTTGTCAAAAACTTCTTAAAAAATTTGATTTATTAAAAGTTGAAAACAATAAATTGAAGAAGGAAAATACTTCTTTGTTAAAAGAAAATGATTCTTTAAAAAATAAATTTTATATTGTTTCAAAAAAAATGATTTTTTTGAAGAAGGAGACAATTTCCTTATCTTCAAAATTAAATGACATTTGTGAAGGAAATAATTCTTTGAAAAATAAAATTATTTTGGTGGAAGAAAGAAAAAGAAATTATTTTGGAAGAAAATAACTCTCTTTGAAAAGAAAAATTGTTTTAAAAGAAAAAGAAAACATTTCTAAAAAGAAAAGGATGGTGATTCTCATTTTTGCCATGCTAATAATAATCCTTACAATGCTTTTCATGCTACTATTGATAAAAGTAAGATTCATGTCTTAAAAAATAGAATTGATTGTTTGAGCTCAATTTTGAGCAATTGTGCATTTAATCATTCTAGAATGAAAACCTTATTTCAAAAGAAACAAGCTCCACATGTTCATACACATAATCCATGGCATACATATACACACTATGCTCACATTCATACCACTCATATGCATGCTAGAGTGTACAAATGTACACATTGCGACTGCAAAGGCCATCTTGTAAGATTTTGCTTTGATAAATTAAATTCTATAGCTTTTGCAAATAATAATTTTTGGGTTCCTTATGATGCTAACCCCCATGGACCCAAAAGGAAATGGATACCAAAATCCCCACTATTTGTATTTGATGTAGGTGTGGGCTCTCACATGACGTGAGAGATATGGTGCTTTGATGGTGGATGCATAAGCTTGATGTAATGTAGAGATATGGTGCTTTGATGGTGGATGCATGATTGATATTTTTACCTGCACACAAAAGTAAATAATATTAGATTTAGAAGTAGTTGTGCAAGGTTCTCAATTCGAATCCGCTGTAGCAAGGCTATGCGGGTCGTGATCCTCATGAAGGGACTAGCGATGGAAGCGTTTGTAAGATTCTCTAAAATTTTTATTTATTTTATTAGTTTTGATGGTATTTACAAGGAAGTGTGGTGAAAAGAATTTGAGAGAGATAGAGATAGAAATCTAAACTAAAGAAAGAAAGAAAGAAAGAAACACATACCTCTTCAGTCTGATTACCTTTTGAACCGTTGCGATGATTTACCTTTTCTTGGAAGGCGTACAAGCATGGCGTATAGGATCGTCCGCCTTCTTAATCTACACTATGAAATAAAAGACAACTATGAAGACCTGTTCATCGCCATAGGCCATCAAGGGCTCTTCTTCGGCTAGGTAGTCTCGAAGCAGTTGGTTCTCATGGTGGGCAAGACATTAGAGAGAAAATAGAAGAAAGCAAATACTGAGATACACAAGATTAAACAAGAACGAAAAAACAAAAATAATAAAAGAACAAAAACAAACCTCGATTCGATTATTAAACAATGGTGGAAAAATAAAACTTACACCGACTGTCACCATCAGTACAAGTAGATCCCTTCCTCCATGAGAACATCATCTCCTCTCAGTTTTTATAAAAAGGAAAAAAATAAAAATTACAATGGAGGAAAGAAAATCTAAACTACAAGAAGAAAACCTAAACCCTAGATTTGGCCCTCTGGCTCTGCCTCTGGACGATGTTTCTCGTTGCACTGCAGAGGTATTTATAGGTGCAGAAGGAGGTAGAGTCCCGGATAAGCTCGTACACGAAAATAGTTCCCTGGTCTCATCCAAATTGCCGCGGAAACGCGGCTTGGGCCGCGTTTCCGCGGCTCAATGTTATCTGTTGGCCACGCGCTTTGGCGCGTGGCTTCTTCTGGTCCGTCCACCTGGTTGTTTTCTTCTGGAAGCTGTATCCTGGCTCTTGATCTTAGAATTTCGAGATAACTTAGAAATCAAGTTACCTAGATCTCAAATATCCCAAATCTTTTATCCACGAATTTCCTTATCTTTGCACTCTCTTCTTTGACTTTTATCCTCATCCTGCAAGTGTTTAGGGTTGGATAGAAGTCTATCCTTCCCTCTTCTTTGATATTTGCAACTTTAGCCCTTGTGTATTTGCACTTTTGACATTTGGTATTTGCACTTTTGCACTTGGGCTTTGAATGTGGGCTTTTGGGCTCTTTTTAGGCTTTAATTCTTTCTTTTTATTATTTCGAGGCCTGCACACAATAAATTACAAAATATTAATAAATGTGCAGAATTATATGAATAAATATGAAAATGTGATGTTAAATGTTATGATAAAAATGCACTTTTCACTACCAATCACATCCCCACACTTATCTTTTACTCGTCCTCGAGAAAAAATCAAAGAAAAAGAAAAAGAAAAGAAAAATTAATCTAACCTAACTCACTTTCGTAGGAATCACGGTTGCACTTAGCATGTGCAACAAGCCGTTAAACCCCTAGGTTACCCTAGAGGACGAGTGTTGTCTCGTGAGGGTTTTCAGCAGATTAAACCCACAAAATCCATAAAAAGAAAATATTTGAAATACTTTTGAAAAGACTAAGTAATCTATAAGTTTTAAGATTATCATTTTTATTCATTCTTAGACTTAGTCTTTATAAAGTAAATTGTTTTCATTTTTAAGTAAGGATCAAAATTGAATTTTGTGTATAGTCTTTTTCGTTACCAAAAATCATATGCATCCTTATGAATTTTTACTAGGAATTCCTTGACTGGACTCTCATGCCTCTTTATTTTCTCTCTCTTTTTTTTTAATATGTATAACTCATCTAATTTTCTTTCGTGTAAGCATCAAGGCTTCTTGAGGCCCTCATACCTAACTAATTGACTATTAGATGTGTTAATACATATATATTATTTCTCAGTTTTCTTTGGCTTTCTAATCCACCCATGTAGCGAACTTAAAGTCAGTGGCTCCCAAACCGGTCGGCTTTAGGGCACCAGGTGAGAAAACACCCGCGGACTCAAATTCGAGTGAACTAGGCCACAAAACTAAGGACTTTATTTTATTTATTACTCACCTTTAGGCGTGAATACTTATGCTTCTTGAGGCACATGTATCCAGCTTAATTGGTGAAAATTTTTTTTTTAGACATTTTTTTTTTATGAGGCACAAGGGTCTTTGTCTTAGAATCCTAGATATGCATTAGGTATGCACATTTCATTAAGGTAAAAAGTATGACTAACTACTTATTCAATTTCTCCTCCTATACCTAAAAATTCAACAATTTATTTATTTTGACGAAGTTTTTAGAAATCCTAATCATGATTTTCCTAATTCTTAAGACTAACTTAGATTTCTTTCAAAAGATAAGTCAAAATATTGTCCTTTTTATAAAAAAAAATTTTAGATTTTTTTTTAAGCAGATTTTTGTTAGTTTCTACTTATGTTAGTATGTTAGTAACGCCTACCCCCACACTTATCTCATGCATTGTCCTCAATGTATGAATGTATGCATATGTGCATGGAAAGAACAAGGGAAGGCAGAAGTTACCTTAGGGTGGTGGTTCCGGTGGTGGTCTAATTGGTCCACGAAAGGCGGCCCAATCAAGATAATGTGGTAGTTCACGGGACCTACCTTTATTGACCTCTTTTTTATTTACATATTTACAGTCCCAGAATGAATAGGATCATGGAAGATCCTCTCGTGAAACTTACTCCCTTTAAATGACCAGTCCTGAAAAATCATCACAGAGTCATGGTCTATACCTATGTCAATCAAAAGAATGTGACTTGATAGAATGGTTGATTTGGACTCAAGAATGTTCGGTTCAGGAACTAATACCGACTCAGGAAAGAAACTCAAATCAAGTAGGGGTTCAGGAGTCGGGCTAGGTTCAAGAATTGGGTCCAAGTCAAGAAATTGAAACTCAAGTCCACAATCATTTTTGTTGGTGATTCAAGTTCAGGAATGATAGGTGTGGGAATCAAAACTGACTCTAAAATATTACCTAAGTTGGGTAACAAAACAGGAGTCAATAATGATTCGGGAATTTGAACTTGATCATAGATTTAGGAATCTAGGTCACATATCTCATTAGTTTCAATCTCATAAAAATTAGAACTTGCCAATTTGTCAAGGGGACTTTCAAAAGTATGAAATTGGTCAAGTTCACTATGATGATCTTCAAAAATGGGTGATTCAATTTCATGATCTATGGGCACAGGAATAAATGTTGGCTCAGAAAGTTGGTCCAAATTGGGTAAGGATGCTGGAGTCAACATAGATTCGAAGATGGAAACTGAATCGCAAAGTTGGGGATCGGGTTCACATTCACAATCTAATTCAATCTTATTAAAATTAAAACTAGCCAATTTGTCCAATGATTGAGATTGGTCCAGTTCATATTGATGTGATGAAATTGAATTTTGATCAAGGTCTTCTAGATAGGATGATTCTTGGTTCCTATCAACTTGGTTGGTAAGTTTAAGAATGTTTGAAAGTCTAGAAATTTGATCATTCATTATCTCTTGCAACCGATCCACTTTTCTTCTAACCTATTGAATGGATCATTGGAGGATTGAAACATTGGTGATGTGGGAAAAGACGTGTACGAAGATAATGGTTGAACAGGTGGTTGACCATATGGCTCAGGGGTGTTGAATCCCCATTGACTCTGTGAAGAGTAGTGATGATTATTCCAATCTTGTTCATAGTATTGGGGCTGGGGCATGTAATGATTCGGATAAGACCAATCTGGCACACTAGGTTGGTTAGAGTTATGATATGCCGGGTTGGTAATATCCGAAAAAGAGGTTGGTGTATAATATGGATCCTCATTAAAATTGAAAAAATTATTGTTATAGGCCATATCACACAAAACAAACAAAAGAAAACAAAACAAATAAACAAAAAAAAAAAAGAAAATTTCTCACCTAAGTTAGGGTAGACCTATGACCTAGACGACTCCTAACTGGTTAGACTGTCCACGGGAGATAGGGTGCAGACTTTGACCACAAGTTAATCAGCCAGGTCAGGGCAAGAGTGGTGGGAGGTTTTCCATCAAAGACGTTCCTTAATTAAATAACCACCAATCTTCGGGCTTTCGGCCCTCAATCCCTTTCCTAAACACTGATTTGGCAGGAGTCAACTTCCAGCACTGTTCCCCCTTAGGATAATCTCCTAATTGAGTCCGAGATGTCCCTAGGGCCAACGTCTACTAATTTTAAGTTAGGCTTGGGTTAGTGGGTGCTGGATATGATTTTTGGGCTAAGGAAGGGTGATGAAATTCCCACCTTATCTTGTTAATGGGTTATGCCCTTAGAATAAATTTGTGCAAGTGTACAAAATATGTAAATAAGATTCACTCAAAGCATCAACCAAGAGATGAGTCCTATTCTACATGCAATGCGAACGTACCTTGCTCCAGCACTCTTCAACAGTAAAAATAAAGGAATTGAAAAGACACGTGCCTAATATGCAAACGTCTAATCAATTTTATCTTTAACAACAAGTATTTTACTGTTGATTAATTAGCAGTAAGCAGGGTTATCACAGAACAAAGTTTAACAGAGCAGTAGACAGATATTGCAATTTGCAGCAACCTGCAAAAAGATGGATCAGTAGGGAACTACTCAGGCCGCGGTTTCGCGGCAATTGCCGCGTTTTCGCGGCTCTGAAGTAGGCTCTTGTGCTCTGCCTTCGAGAGCAGAGGCACAGAGTTGCTATATGTCCACTTCTGCTGTCAGTTTCCTGTTCTCCAAACCTGCAAACAGAAAGAATAAAAGAATTAGTTAATTTTTTTATTTAGAGAAAAAACTTACCGTCCCTCCCGGCAGCGGTGCCAATTTATTGATTGATATTTTTACCTGCACACAAAGTAAATAATATTAGATTTAGAAGTAGTTATGCAAGGTTCTCAATTCGAATCCGCTGTAGCAAGGCTATGCGGGTCGTGATCCTCAGGGAGGGACTAGCGATGGAAGCGTTTGTAAGATTCTCTAAAATTTTTATTTATTTTATTAGTTTTGATGGTATTTACAAGGAAGTGTGGTGAAAAGAATTTGAGAGAGATAGAGATAGAAATCTAAACTAAAGAAAGAAAGAAAGAAACACATACCTCTTCAGTCTGCTTACCTTTTGAACCGTTGCGATGATTTACCTTTTCTTGGAAGGCGTACAAGCATGGCGTATAGGATCGTCCGCCTTCTTAATCTACACTATGAAATAAAAGACAACTATGAAGACCTGTTCATCGCCATAGGCCATCAAGGGCTCTTCTTCGGCTAGGTAGTCTCGAAGCAGTTGGTTCTCATGGTGGGCAAGACATTAGAGAGAAAATAGAAGAAAGCAAATACTGAGATACACAAGATTAAACAAGAACAAAAAAACAAAAATAATAAAAGAACAAAAACAAACCTCGATTCGATTATTAAACAATGGTGGAAAAAATAAAACTTACACCGACTGTCACCATCAGTACAAGTAGATCCCTTCCTCCATGAGAACATCATCTCCTCTCAGTTTTTACAAAAAAGGAAAAAAAAAATAAAAAATTACAATGGAGGAAAGAAAATCTAAACTACAAGAAGAAAACCTAAACCCTAGATTTGGCCCTCTGGCTCTGCCTCTGGACGCTATTTCTCGTTGCACTGCAGGGGTATTTATAGGTGCAGAAGGAGGTAGAGTCCCGGATAAGCTTGTACACGAAAACAGTTCCCTAGTCTCATCCAAATTGCCGCGAAAACGCCGCTTGGGCCGCGTTTCCGCGGCTCAATGTTATCTGTTGGCCACGCGCTTTGGCGCGTGGCTTCTTCTAGTCCGTCCACCTGGTCGTTTTCTTCTGGAAGCTGTATCCTGCCTCTTGATCTTGGAATTTCGAGATAACTTATAAATCAAGTTACCTAGATCTCAAATATCCCAAATCTTTTATCCACGAATTTCCTAATCTTTGCACTCTCTTCTTTGGCTTTTATCCTCATCCTGTAAGTGTTTAGGGTTGGATAGAAGTGTGGGCTTTTGGGCTCTTTTTAGGCTTTAATTCTTTCTTTTATTATTTCGAGGCCTGCACACAATAAATTACAAAATATTATTAAATGTGCAGAATTATATGTATAAATATGAAAATGTGATGGTAAATGTTATGATAAAAATGCACTTTTCACTACCAATCAATGCATAAGCTTGATGGACATTACATTGGATGCATCACCTTCAAGGATGTTTGGTGGAAGGACCACCATTATTTGGAGGCTTAGAGAATAGTGCA
Source organism: Agave tequilana (assembly GCA_038442645.1). Taxonomy (NCBI): domain Eukaryota; kingdom Viridiplantae; phylum Streptophyta; class Magnoliopsida; order Asparagales; family Asparagaceae; genus Agave; species Agave tequilana. The sequence continues at coordinate 6,989 of JAVJIF010007799.1, read as the reverse complement.
TATGGTTTGGTAACTATCTCTAAACTCCTATTTTAGTTACATACTTTTATATAAATGTTTTTAGCATGTTTTGGTTTTGTACTTCTTGTGGTGAATACTTGTTTAGATGTAGTTTTTATTAAAACTCGTGTTTATACTTGTACAAGTAGTGAGTTACAAATGATTATTATATTGTTTGTGCCTCATTGCTCATTTGTACTCATTACATGTACATGTATACTAGTTTTGATGATTCCTTCATTTACATTTATTTTCCCTATTTTTGTACATGTTTTACTTCATGTATATGTTGTTTTGTCCAAAATTAATAGATATACATGTACATTCTTGAGTCAATCGCCTTTCATGCCAAATTCTAGTATGGACTCGTTTGTGTTTGGAATATGTATGTATATTTTTAGTTTTGATAGAACATACATATACCTTGAAATTTGTTTAGTTTTGATGAAAATTTTAGTTTTGATGATTTCATATTTTTCATGCTTATTTTGAACCTTATTGATTATTTCATGAATATGCTATTCACATGATTTTTGTACACTCACATTATTTTTGTTTACTCATTTACTTGATTTATGAGCATATTTTTGAGCCTTATAGATATTGAGTGATAATTTTTGTGTACTTAGAAATGATTCATAGGATATATGATTTGGTTTCATGTTTGAAGGATCTTTAACTAGTTTTTCAAAAAATACTTTAAACTAGTTATTTGTTCTCATTTGGTAGTGTTTTCAATTTACAACAATTTTCAAATCTTATTTTTGAAAACTTCTACCCTTTAAGGGCGGATGGTTGGGCGACCATGCCGTATATCCCTTATTGACTATCTTTTATCATATGCATGAAAGGGTGGTAGGTATGAGTTATACACTTGATCTTCAAGAAATTTTATTCTTGTATACTCATATATGTTTTCTTATATATGTATGCTCTAAATTTCAATTAGTATCAATTTCAATTGGTATTTCCATTTTCATACATACATATATATGATTTGATTGTGCTTAAAATATTCTTAAAGCACAAATTATGTTTATGGTAAGCTTGAGTTTATTCCAAATATTAATTGGTATCTATACAAGCTTATACATTGATTTCAATTGGTGTTTCAATTGGTATTTATTTGATATTAAAATAACTTCATGTTTCACCTTCAATTGATTTCAAAAATCTACTATTGGTATCTTAAAAAAAATTTCAAATGGTACATTTGTTTTTGTCAACTACTATTTGATTTCAATGGTATCAAAAATTTGTTTTGTTGACATAAGAAATTTTAAAAATTTTGTTTTAAGTATTATCAAAATTTTATTTTTAAAATTTTTAATATGTATTGTCTATATGCAAGGGGAGCTTAACATCTCTTCTATATATAGATTCATGTTGAGTGTATCTCACATTGAGGAGCTTGACCTCTCTTCTTTACGTAATACACATGTGTAGGGGGAGCTTGACATCTCCACTTATACATTGTATATAATGCTTTATGTGGGTTAGGGTCTAGTCATCCTTTCTCCATGTAATGCATGTATGCAGGAAGAGTTAATTTTACGTCTCTCCTCTTCATGAATGTATTCACATATGCATCTTTATTGTTTGATTGTCCTCACCCTTTGTTGATGAATTGACAAAAAGAGGGAGAAGAATTTTGAGAGTTATAGATGCATATTTATATCTTTGTTTATGCATATATGTTTGTGTTTAGTTTACTCATTTCATTAAATATTTATTTGTTTATTGTTATGCATGAGTTAAGAGGAAGCTTCTATGAAGCTTATCTTTAATCCATGCATATATAACTCTATGGGTTTTGTCATCATCAAAAAGGGGGAGATTGTTGGCCCAAAGGCACATCATTCTAATTTTAATAATGATTAACTCATGTAGTTATAGTACTAATGTTCTTGTGCTTATTTAGTTTTAGATATTTGATCAAGATCTTAGTCGGTGTTTAACTTCAACAAAAGATTCGAAGTAAAGTTTTGAAGCTAGCACTTGTTGATTCAAGAGCTCGCGCATCAAGATCGCATCAAGTACTCAAAGGGGAGTCTAGCTCATGGATCAAGATTTGGACCAAGTCAAGAAGAAGAAGAAACTTTTTGTGAAGACTTGTGTCATATTTGTAAGTATTAAGATTTATTTTTAGATAAAATGTAAAGGATAGATTAGTTGTGGATTGCTCAAGTTCATATACACACACACAAAATTTATATAGTATTTTCACAAAATAGTTTTCATTTTAGAAAATACCGTTTTGATTTTTGAGCTTCAAAGTATATATCTTTATGTTTCATGAATAGATTTCATCAAAACAAGTTTATATGGTTTATATGTATTTTAGATTTCATCCATACACATTATTGATTCAAATATTTAGAATAACTTATTTGGTGATTCTATATCATATGTTTGAGCTTTGTATTTATCAAAACTTATTTTAGAGCTTATTATCAAAAACATAGATATTTCATCTTATATGTGTATTGGATCATATCCATGCACACTAAGTTTCAAAAGTATTTAAAATATCTTATTTTTATATTTAGAGAAGTTTTGGAAAAATCATTTTTCAAATTAAAGATTGATTTTGAAAAATGCTGATTTTTGTTTAAGGCAAAATTTCTATATTACAAAAATAGTTCAAAATATTTGTAATATGTGTTGATTTTTATTACAAATATTTGTGCTTCAAAGTATGTTAATGAACTTATTTTTGTAGATTTTATGTGATTTTATGGGATTTTATTAAAGTTAAAAAAACCAAGTGTTAATCCCCAAATTTCAGACCAGGCCTTCTGCCGGTCGACTGAGCCATAAGTCGGTAGACCGGGCGGTCGATCAATGTACGCAGAACGTGCACAGAAGTTTTGACTTGAGGGTCGGTCGACCGGGCGGTCGATCGCTAAGGACCCGGTCAACCGACCGGTCTACCGTCCAGAGAGCTTTGCTCTTTGGATCTGGCCTCGGTCGACCGTTAGGTCAAAGCCTAGGCACGGTCGATCGGGCGGTCGTTATCGGCAGTCTGCAATGGTCAAAAATATGACCGTTAGCCAGTCGACAGGCCGGTCGACCGACAGCAGTATCTGCTGCTGAGTTGGCTGTCAACGGCTATATTTTGAGAGGCTATAAATAAGCCATCTCTTGGGGCTGTTTTACACAAAATTTGAAGAGAGTTTTATAGCCTATTTTTCCTATCTCTCTTAGAGTTTTTCTCCACTTATTTTGGGCTAATACTTCCATATCAAAAGGAGAGTTTTCAAGAGTGTTTTCCAAAGAGATTTCTTTAGTTTTTCACTACAAATCTATTCTAGCTTTTCTCACACATACTTGAGCTTTCCATTGCTATATCAATCCTATAGGAGCTTTGTTGTGAGAGTGCTTTTAGGTGATCAAAGTGTTGAGATCACCAAGTGTTCATCTTTGTATTTGAGGAGGCGAACTTGCAGGTTTGTGTTCTTTCGAGTTCTTGTGGGAGCTTGGTGTAGAGGTGCGGCCTCGGCAAGCTAGTATGCTTGCGTGTATTGTTCTTGCAGGAACAAGTGAGGGACTTGCGGGTCTGGAGTTCTAGTGTGAACTCGTTGTAGGTGTTGCGGCACCGAGTGATCTAGTGAGATCATTTAGTGAAAATCCTTCATAGTGTTGAAGGCGGGAACGTAGAGCAAGGGTGCTCGAACCTCAAAACAATTCTCCCGTATTTGCGATTGCTCTCTCTCACTTGTGTTTACATATCTTGCATGCTTATATTGTTTATCTATCTATATGCTTGATATATATTGTGCTCAATTGATATATGCTTGGGATTGTTTGCTCACACTTGTATTCAACCAAGAGAGCCATAATGGCACCTCAACTCTTAATCTAAAGGAATGCTGAGGAGATAGTCCATAGCCCTTCACCGAAAATTCGGCTACACTCTTATGTTATACTTTGTGTGTTTTACTTAATAGCTTTAGTTTGCTTAAATAGTTTTTAATTCTGCATCATTAGCATTAGATTAGATAGTACACCTATTTACTCCCCTCTAGGTGCATTTTCAATTCCGAATGTTGTATTCTGGATGAAAGCCGACTGTAAATTAAATTTTCAAAGAATACTCAAGTCCTGCAAGGATGGCCGAAAGATCATCAATAAACATTAGAAGCAGCGAGAAAACCCGATTTACCAAGTTCGTGCAACATGTTAAGCGGGAGAAATCTGGGGAATGTGGCCAGGAGTTAAACTCTGACGGAACAAGCCAAAGCGAAGCCAGGCCCAGGTGAGGCCATTGCGTAACGCAATGTCGAATGCTAAGTGATCGGCAGAACGCAAGCACTAAAATAAGAGAAGGAAGTGTGGGTTGATGTTACTGCTTTTGGATTCTTCCGTAGTAGCGAAGTGGCTATACGGGTCGTATCCACAAGGAGGGAGAGAGATGGAAACTTAATGCAGCTTCAAAGTTCAAAAAGAAAGAAAGTTCTTATTCCAAATAAAGAATTGAAAAGTGAAACTAAGTTGTTTTTAAGAATTGTTGGAAAATGTTTTGGTGGTTTGTAAAAGTGAATTTTTTTTCTTAGTTGTAAAAACGCATGGCTAACTTTCTACTATGTGCTCCCACTAATTTCTAACTTTTGGAAGATAGCCTCACAATGGATCATAGGCGAACACAACCCTTGTGCATTAGAACTATTCACGTGAAAATCAAGTGAAAGTTCATCCTAAAACTTAGCTTTACACGGGAAAAACTCGAACATTCCCTTATCAAGATCCAATAGAAGGCGAGAATAAGGGAAGACACGAGTGCACTAACGGTATCGGCAAAGTTAAAAGGAAAAGTCTCTAACTTACAATAACAAGTAAAGTACACAACCCATAGATCATCAAAAACTCATTAAGCATGAAGTATAAGAAAGTAAATACTTGTAGGTAAATTAGAGTTAGAACCCTCGTCTTAAGATGCCATAGCTCTTGTTTGCACAAGGCTTGTTTGACACTATTGACTCATTTGGGTTATCAATCAAGTGTTAGAAATTAGTGGGTTAGTAGTTAGTTTACCATGCTAAGGAAAAGTTAGTTAGTCATAAAAGTAAAAGAAACAACAAAGGAAAAGAAGTTGAGAGGAAGGGAGTTACACTACAACAAGAAACAACAAAAGGAAGAAGTGAAGAGAAATGAGTTTACACTATAACAAGGAAGTAAAAGCAAATGAAAGCACAAGTAAGTTGAAAGAAGGAAGAGAAGTAGTATTTGTATTAGCTTGTCACCCTTCAAATACAACACTTACACACTCTCTCTTTCACTCTAATGGCTAAAACTAAAACTACAAGAAGAACAACAACAACTACAAACTAAAAACAAGACTACACAAACTTGCTCTAACTCTGGATCTGCTTTAACTGAAGAACCCTGGGGGTATTTATAGGCATCAGGGTAAAGGGGGGCTAGTGGGTGACCCATGCCCCAAAGCACTGGCGCGCGCGTGCCAAGATGGCCGCGAAAACGCGGCCAGGACAGCGTTGCGCGCTCCAGCGTTTAGGCAGCGTGCTGCTCGACTGTCTCCTGTCTATTTGATCTCCTGGATTCACGATTTGACACTCTGGGCTGACAAAATCTTCACTCTAAAGTCAATGGCTAATTGTTAGGCCTTTAATCACCAATAAATGGTGATTTAGGTCTTCTTCTTCATTTGCACACCATGGACCTAGGATCAAGCAAGCAAGGTTTTATTAGCAGAATTTTACATGAAATAAATATGAGAATGTGATGAAAATTATACAAAATTAGAGACTAATCACACCCCCACACTTATCTTTTTGCTCGTCCCTAGCAAAAAAAAAATAAGAAAATTACTATACCACTTTCGCAGGTGACGCGATTGCACTGAGCATGTGCAATAAGCCTTTAAACCTCTAAGTTTCCCTAGAGGAGGAGTGTTGTCTCCTGAGAGTTTTCAGCGGATTGCACCCACAAAATCCAGTAAGTAAAGAAAAGAAGTTAGTTGTTAGAAAAAATTTTATCATAAAAAAGAACTTTCAATCATCTAAGTAAAAATGACCGAATGATTTAAGAATTAGGTTTAACCCTCATAAGTCCTCTTGTACTTTAGCCTTCATAAAAGAAGAAACTATAGTTTTTCTTTAAATTTAGAAAGGTTCTTGTACATCTAACTCATTCTTTTATTTTGCTTTAGATAGATATGTATAATGTGTAAGTGTGATGTGCTTGGGATTTGAACTCAACTTTGAATATCTTTTAATTTTTTTAATATTTACTTATTATTCTTGGTTCCATTAGGCTTTCTACTTCACTTATGTAACACATATCAAACCGATGACTCCCAAACCAGATGGTCTTAGGGAACCAGGTGGAAAAACACCCTTCAGGTCAAATATGCAAGTGGAGTAGGCCACGTAATCAAGATTTATTTATACATTATTGTATATAAGAAGAAAAAAAATTGGCGTGAGTAATCATGCTTCTTGAGGCACAATTATCTAGCTTTTTTTTTCAAAGTTGTCTCTAAATCCCAAGCATGTGTGTGTGGGTCATGCATATTCTACTAAGGCTAAATAAAAGGTATGAGTTATTTTTCTTATCCCTCCTAGCTTTTTAGTCAAACCAATCTTTCTTGTTTACTTAGGCAAAAATAAAGATTCATTAATAAGGTTCCCGTAATTCCTACAATCTTTTGGTATTTTTATAAAGAGTATGAAATTTCTTTTCAATCTGGAGATTTTTTTTTTTTGGAAAGAAGAAAGAGGAAAAAAAGAAAAAGAAAAAAGTGTTAGCACCCCCCACACCTATCGAATGCATTGTCCTCAATGAAGGTGATGTAAATGCAGATGCAAGTAAATAAGTAAAGAAATGATATCACCGTCTCCTCCGACCCGGGCCCGATCGAAGTGCTAGGTTCGACCGAGTGTGCAACACGGAGGGTGTCCTCAATACGTTCCAGCCAAGAATTTTGAGCATTCAGTTGTCTCCTTAACCTGATTTGACCTTTAAAAATC